>LPNX010023716.1:6260-45871 GCA_001517045.1 Pseudotsuga menziesii | reverse complement strand
CATGTACAATAAAACCATGGGTTGTTTAGGAGGCCTTGCACATGGTTTTAAAACCATTTGCAAGGCCCTTCTAAACCATTTACAATAAAACCATGGGTTGTTTAGGAGGCCTTCCACATGGTTTTAAAACCATGTGCACTACCAACATTGTTTTTGCGGATAATTCAATTTTATTATTTTTTATTATTTTGTTATGTATGAACATTACAACATCTCCCCCATATTGTGTTGCTTTTTCTACCGACATTTTTTTGGCCGATAATTATTTTTTTATTTTGTATTGTTTTGTTAGCTAGGAACATTACAATATATACCCTATATTAGGTTGTTTTTGTGGCCAATATTTATTTTGGAGGATAATTAAAAAATTTATATTTTATGGCCGACATTTATAAGAGGAACATTACATAGCGTTGCAAACGTTACATGTAACGTTACAACATCGCCTCCATACTAGGATGTAGAGTGCCTCTCGACGCGATGACATCTACATATAAATGTACTCATACTCTCCATACGGTATGATGACCTGATGCCTAGAGGTTCTATTGAGTGATGTTGGATATCAAATGTATCCCTTTTTGTGCTTCATAAACCTGTTGAAACTGAGTTCTATGGATGCCATGGATAAATATGCCTAGTTCTCCAATAGAGAATTACATCATGATAGGACAAACTGCTGATGCAACCATCTCAGATTTGGAGATTAACCTCTTACTACTTAGTGACTCATATACTTGTCTAGTACAAGGCTTCAAAACTCTCCCAAGAAGACTTCATCTCAAAACCCTTTAGTTCCATATTGTGCCAAGATTGCAGGTCAATGTACTTCAATTAAGTCTGCAAATGCTATAGGAAGCAATGTTGGAAAATCACTGGAAATATGATCCTGTTTTGTTGTAGGTGGCCCCTTTCTTGGGGCTGAATAGTGCCCATAAATTGTTGTTTTTCCCCTAATACTTCCCAAACGATGCCCATATTTAATATAGGGGTGCCTAGGGATATTCTTTGAGGTGTGAAACATGCTATATCAGCGTGCTCGAATTTGTCTCTCTTCATGATTAAAAATCCTAAGGACAACCCATACTTCTTAATGAAAACACCCTCTACAAATAGGGAGGGGACACAATATTCTATGGTACTGAACATTTATAGGATTCTCAGAAAGAACCTATTGTACTGTGATTTCCAAGATAACTTCGACCTTGATATTGAACTGTACTAGTATGAATATTCTTTGTATTATAGGCCAATTCAAAATGATGTTGATATACTGATTGGTTAAAGTATCAATTCTTTTGATTTGGATGTAGCTATGTTGACCTTATAACCTAATCTTTCTTTCTCATGTTTGGAGTGACTTCTTATTTCACATTTGGTAGTATGTATTCCTTGCATATTTGTGTTTATTTGTTAATCATTAAATGTTTGTGGGTAGAGACACTATATTTTCCTTTTTTATACTTCAACATTTGATTATATCCCTACTTCAACTGGATCAGTCATTGCATATTTGTTCACTGGATGTTATTTGTTGACATGTGGATCTAACTTTGGTTGTGTTTTGTTTTCAACTTTCAACTTCTTGACTTGTGCAAGCAAACTTTGATTAGGTTTCCTTACACAAGACAGTTCTTCATCATTCATTCTCTGTATCTTTCTTTATTTTATTTTATTTTAGTTTTGGCATTTTCTAGGAATTGTGTGTGAACTCCCAAATTGTACTCATACTGGACATATGCTTTAGTCTCATTGACCTACTTTTGTGGTCATTTGTTGGACATTAATAAAATTATTTTATCTTATTTGTCTTTCCAACATTGTTGTGAAGGTCTTGGTTTTCTAATTGCTCATCTTTTAATATTTTGATTTGATCAAGCAACCTCTAATTAAGAGTTCCCCTAGGTAAGAAGATTCTTTATCTTTTTTATATTAGCTTCTTCTATAGGTCTTGATTCTCCTGTTCTATTTTATGATTGCGCTGCATCTTATCCTTTGACTTCTTAATTTATGTAAGTAATTTTTTACTATGATATTTTAGATGAGAAATATCTTTGTCTTTATCATCAACAACTTGGTCAAATTCTTTCTACAATTTTTGTATTGACTTCTAATTATTCTACAAAATTACATTTTAAATATATTTAAGGTCATCTTATGCAGGTTCCTCTGAGCATGGATTCATTGTAACGTCATGCATTGTTATATTCTTCTTCTTATAGGATAACATCAAAAACATTTTCTCAATATTTAGGATGAAAGTGCCTAGTGTTTCTATCCAAGGTAAGCCTCAAATTGTGTCAACATATTTATCAAACATAGACATAATATCAAATTTGGACGTGAATTTATAATCATTGACATCAATTTTTATATGTAAGTCCTTAACTTTATATTCCTTTTAACAAAAAACATAGAATCGCTACCTTCCTTCTTATCCATGTTCAAAACTCATGTTGGACTGGGAATGTGCAATGTCTAACTTAGTAACTAGGAATGTTCCCTGAGCACCTAGAAATTTCATTTAAGAACTTGCCAAAAATTAATGCAGAGTGCCGCAAGAAGAGACAGATTGAAGAAAGGATGAACACTATGTTGACGCATTTCATTGCTCCAAATTTTATGCATTGTATGCCTCTATTGATATCAGAAAAAAAATCTACAAAGGAATTCAAATTGGACAAAAAATTGGCTTTCCACTATTCTACTTCCATATCTTGCTACATAATACATCCATCAACCAATATACTTAATGAACTTGACTTTTTTCCAGTTTGCTAATACATTTTTTATGCATACTGTGTTCACTTGGAGTGGGGCACCTCACTTATGTGTGGCTTACTTGTGTACTAGTAGACTTGCTTGTGGCATTCATCATTCATTTTTTTCTTTCCAAGGTTTTAGTGTAGGCATCCACCATTATCTACATGAAAAGCGAGTTGTATTGGCGAGTAGCTTCACAAACGTCCATTTGAATTGAAAACTAATGGTTTTGGTGAACCAATAGCTACAGGTATAAGTTGGGGGTTACTAGGGTGAGTGGAGACGATTTCAACTCTTGGTTTTCCCTTTCTACCTCCAAGGATTTTATAATTTCTTCCTATTTCCTTCATAAGACTTTGTCTTGCTTTATTCATCACTGATGCCATTAATGGTTGTTGCCATTTGATGTTTGAGATTCTCCCTATTTCCTTCATGAGTATTTTTCTCCCTATTCCCTTCAAAAGCCTTTTTGTCTTGTTTTTTTCATCATTGATGCTATCATGGATGCTTCCATTTGATGTTTTATGTTTGAAACATGCCCCAAGTGCATTTGAGGCTATGTATCCCCTATGTTAATTACCTTACTAAAGTAGTTGCATGGAACTTTTCCTTTCAACAAAAATGTGCAATATTGGGCATATATAGGGTCATCCTTCGTCACCTTGGAGCCATGGAATTTAACTTAAAAAATTAAAAATAAAATACAAGATGTTACCTCCAACTTCAATCTAAATGGACACAAAAAAATGCAAATACCCTAACCAATATGCAATAACCCTAACATGCTTACTGTTGGAAAAACATGAAAAACAAAAATATATATAAAACTTAAAAAAACCCTAACAAAATATACTAAATCTAAGGAAGGTCTTTTAGTGACCCTTTTTTTAAAGTATTATTTCATTTATCTTTTCTCACAACCACCTTTAACATGAAAATCAGTTTCCCTTATTTAGTACAAACTTGAAAGACTTAAAACTTTTGCCGAGGAGGACTCAAACATCAATCACAAAAATTAACAAGATTACTAGTCTCTATATACCACATGTGGGTCCACTTCCATTCACCGAGTCATCTAGGTAACAAGCTGCGATGCAACATCACATGTAGGTGACTTGGTTACTGTTAAAAATTTGACTTGGTAAGTATTAAAAATTTGGTTACATGTAGGTGACTTGGTTATTGTTATAACTATGAGCTGCAAATGTGTCTACTGCAAGGTAGATTGGGAACAAATCAATCATGTTCTGTCACATGCTATACAACCCCTTGGGGTTTGTTGAACAACATCCTCAAGTAGAATTTATCTTACCATCCATGATCTGTACTTGTATAGTGATTCTACAGAAGCTAGTATAATGTTTTCTTGTATAGGCCATACTTTCATTCTCTTATATTTGATGGATGTCTCCTGTTTTATTTTCCTTTTTTTGTACCATTAGAGGAAATTTCAATTCAAAATGGGCCTTTTAACTTTACATCAAATTCCATGTCATCATGTGTTAGCCAATGAAATTGCTTAAAATTTGAAATACTGTATAGGTCTTAAACACTTTTTTAATATAAATTTGGGGATAGGTATCATAAAAAAAACTACTTTTTTTTGTTTGTATTTTCGACATATCTCCTCGTGTTTGTACTCAAATTTTGATCGAGAGAGCTCGTTGGATGTAGAATTAAATTACGCATCAAACAAGTACCCACTCGGCATACTTTTGATGGACCCTATTACCCTAAAAATATGAAATACCTAAAAAAACGTGATGATGATGTCATCATCACATTTTTTCAGGTATTTCTTGTTTTTCGGGTAGCGTGGTCCGTCAAAAGTATTTCAAGTGGGTACTCGTTGGATAGGGAATTTAATTCCACATCCAACGAGCTCTCTCGATCGAAATTTGAGTAAAAACACAGGGAGATATGTCGAAAATACAAACAAAAAAGTAGTTTTTTTCTTTCCTTCCTACAAAATTAATTAAGTATTATTTTATTATTTTAACTATTATTTTATTAATTTTTTTTAGGAGGCCCATTTTGAGTTGAAATTTCCTCTAATGTATCTAGGTAGCACAAGTCCTTGGGCACAGTGTTTGGCATGCAAACTGCAACTAAAGGGATATTTGTTATGTTGTTTATGTTATTAACTTGAATGTTCTTAAGTTGAGTTCTCCCTCTTTGCAGGTGCTTTTTATTCAGCTCCTTGAGAGACAGTTCCATACATCTTTTGTAAAATGAATGCACAGAAGGAAATTTTTGTTGCCTTAAACAAGTAATAGTATTTTTCTTCTACTCTTATAATAGTTGGGGAACTGGAAAATATACCCTCTATATCTTTCCCAGATAATAATATATCTGGATGCATTAATTGATTGTAATGAGGTGCTCAACATAAATTTGAAGTTGATGTCCATTGTCAACATATACAATCCAAACAAGGAAGGGAATATAGGACATTCTTATTGGACTCTTAACCGTTTTGTGAAAACTAACCAAAGTGTCCATGTGAGCAACTACTTTTGGCAATATCTTTCTTTTCAAGATTATCATGGAGTATGAGTATCAACTATATCTGAATTATGTTAAGGTTTCTTGCTTTACTTCTTTATTTAGAGGGCATTCTTGTTAGACTGTAACTGTGTTGTGAAAACTATTCCAAGTGTGCATATGAACAAATGATTTTGGGGATATATTTATTTTTAAGATCATATGGAGTATGAATATCAATTATACCTCAATTATATTAGGATTTATTTCTTTACTTATGTAGATATCCTCTTAGTTGGAGATTCATGGGGGAGGACTATACACATTAGTAGACCAAAAAATACTTTGATTTTTAACTGTAGTAATTTCAAATTGTATGTCTTTGCAAAACTTGAAATTGTATGGAGTTCCTTAACCATGTTACACAGTTCTTGCTTTGCAATATATATTGCATCTATATTAGGAGTTATTTTATTTGCACGTAGGTCTCCTAGAAGCGAGCAGGACAAAGAAAAACTAAGAAATGGTGTGTCTTTCATCCCCCACGCTTCCCTTGCAGATGAAGGTAAAGTTTATTATCCGCTCTTAAATTTTGTGTCATTGCAAGCATATCTGTTTTCTCACTCTTTTTAGGGAAATTTAGTGGTAGTCATTTATTGCATAGTAGTTTATTGGATAGTTAGTTAGAAGGATTCATTATAAACGAAAATGTAGGGTAACATTTGTTTGTACCATCCCAATCACCATTATGTTATTTTCACTGTTTCTGTGATGGATCTCTGGATTTGATCATGGTGGACAAGGTCATGGATCTATGCATGTCCTTTTGTAAATTGACATTAGCTGATTTCCATTCTGGGTAGTGAGGATTTGATGATGCCATCCTGGTTTGAGAAATAAGGAGAATGGAGAAATGATAAATCTGAAAATTGAAACAAAGAACTTAGAAATTATTCTAAGGCCTAATCTAGAAATTCAAAGAGTCAAGACAAAGACACATACCTCCTTCAATGATGGACTCTTTCTCCCTTACTACTGGACTATTCCTCCCTTCTCTCCCTTAACTGGTGGATTGTCAAGAGTTAAACCCTTCACTACTGTTATGGAAACTGTTGGACTGTCCCTTCACTGCTGAGATAAAAATGAGGTGAATGCGGGTAGTTTTGTGACTGTAAAATTATGTTAGGGATTATGGAGGATGCCCCACCTTTTCGGTCTATTTTTCTTGGTTTTTTCCCAGCGAAGGGAAAAATAGATACTCAGGCAGCAAAAACCTACTCATTTATGGGAAAGTGTCCCCCATGAGCGCCACATATCCTTTTTTTGTGGTATGGCATTCCTCATTGGCACCACGTCTAAGGTTCTTCACTGGATGTCCAAGACACCAGTATGGGGACGCACAACATCATAGATTTTATCCCATTTCTTACAATGACAAAAAATTTGGTTGTCACCGTGCAAGACCAACATTTAATTGGATTGAGTTTGATTTAGGGATACTAAGTTTGTGGATACAAGATTTCCAATTCATAGTTTTCTCAGGTCTAAAGTATTGAAGGCCAATACTAATGCCTTGGGATGTACTAAAATATGATTACCATTGAAGTGGCAAGTTACATCTGAGCACTCATCATCTCTATATGTATTATGGCCCATGTTTAATTTCTCCATGAAGTGGAATTCAACTACCATGCAATGCACATTATTTCATCTCTTTTCTCGTTTCCAAGATAACTTGTCATGCTAGGTGTGCTCGAAATTGTGGAGCAGTTCTTACATGTAATTCCAAGCTTATTTCAATAGAGTTATGACTTTTCAAGTATTTGTCTTTTAATTCAAAGGATTGTTGGAGGATAAATTTCTAGTTCGTTGGAAATGGGAAAAATGTTGTTTTAACTGTGATTGAATACCTAGCCTTCCAGGAATAGAAGAAATGGAAATAAGATGCAAAATTGTCTCTGAAAGAAAAAGCAATTTAAGGCACTGAATGAATCACTATTTTTTGGTTGGAGCACTTTAGACCTCAAAGAGTTTGAAAGTCACTTGGTGTTCAGAAATGTCATTGTAATTCAGCCTACTCTGTTCTTGTTGACCACAGCCACATTGCACCGTACAACATGGGAAAATAATGTGGATAAAAATGGTTATCAAGGATGATTGAAAATGAAAAATCACTAAATAAGGACATGGGATTTACATCTAGAAACTAAAATGATCAAATTAACTTTGTAGGCAAGTTTTAGGTCCTTACAAGCTTGTGATGTCCAATTGTCCAATTGCAATACTGGTAAGATGAGATGTCCAAAATCTATACCCATTTTGACTAAGATATAATTGAAACTTGGATGGTGTTTGAGAGTTATCAAAGACTAAAACATTTCCAAGAAAATAACATTTTCCAAAAGCAACCTTCAGTACTAATTTCTAACCCTCTATGCAATACTTCTAGGATGTGTTGCACAGCCTCACTTTGCTCTAATCCTACAAGGAACATATTCTTCCATAATTTTCTCCAATGCAATTTATGAAGATGTTGATTTGAATAAGACAAAATGGTGATTTTCTAATGGTGATGAAACATGCCTTCTAGACTCTCCTTCCTAACATAGACAGCTAAAATTCAGAAATGGTGTGAACAGTGACAACATAATCTAGTACAAGAACTAAATTCAACAAATCATTTGAAAGAACGGGATTTTGGACAGTGAAGGATGGAAATCTTACTATTGTTTTTGGAATATTTAGACCAAGAATCATTTTATCATCTATATATCTTCCCTGTTTCCTTTTTGAGAAATGTGTACCATTTTGTATGCCTTCATGGTTCCTAGAAAGCATTGTTCCATCCTCCCAAGATATAGTTCATAAACTTGAAATATATCCTTAGCCTTGACCTACGTTGCCTAATCTTGGAGAATTTGAACTACACCTAGTAAATGATTCCCTAGAAGGGCGACCTATATTCATGTTGAGCTTGTCAACAATCTCTGAAATTTCCATATCCATGGAAAGTTGAATCAACAGCCTAGCAGGAGACCTACTTTTTCATGAAAAATTCATTTGTTAACTTACCCTGTTTGGGGAAATCCCATTGCCACATGAATTATTCTCCAAAGCAAGTGTGCTCATACCTATTTTACCACTTGTCATGACTCCTTCCAGATAACCTGGAAAATGATTACTCAGTTGAGACATTAAAAAACTAAACTCTTATATCTTGCATTGAGAGGAAAAACAAACAGTATTAGTATAGATATATAGGTATATTTCTTACCATTTTCAGGAATTTGTTTTCCATCAGAATTCATCTAAGACAAAGCCTCTGCAGGGGAGCTGTTGTGCAGAATAAGGCTACTCTTGGTCACTAAGAGTGGTAGTTTACCCTCTCTTTTGCTCGATGAATCAATAGCATTATAGAGAATTGGATTCTGTTTAAACATGATGTTAATAAGTTGTTCACCAGAATGGGGACCTTGTGCTTGGCACATCTTCAACATCTGAGAGCTACAAAACCTATTTTGGGATGCCTCCATTCCATTTTCAAGAACCTAAGTAACGCAATTGTGCTTGCCCAGATTCTCCTCTTTGATATTGCTCAAACTTCTTTTTCGACGGGAAGAGTTATGAACAAGCATTCTAGAATAATTGTTGTGTTCTTCTAAGTGATTTTTGGGTTCCATTTTGTTAGATTGGATAGATTCATTATGCTTCATCGCTCCAGAATTGGATTCTATTGTAAGTGAAGAATCATTTGAAAGGATTCAGGACAATGCATTGTCAAGTCTAGCAAGAGGAACATGAGGCAGAATGACGTTACCATCATCTTCTAGGGATGCAAGGAATGAACCTTGGGCTGAATTATAGCGCATTAGTACCACTAATGCTTGAAACTTTTTTGACAAGCCTACCGATGCCATCATAGCACCTGAATGAGAAATGTTACAATCAGAAACTCTGCAATCTAGGTTTATTAAGGCTTGTTTTCTTAACTGACGTAGCATATGTTGTTCCTTCCATGAATCTGTTGAGCCTTGGAAAATACCCAATGGGAATTCTCCATTTCTACCAGGGAAACCAAGACTAGTATGTTGCAGGCTCAATCGAGCAAGAAAGGATTGAGCATTATGCATGTCTCCAAATGACCTGAAACCTTGAAGGAGATGGGAACTCCTAGATAATTAATCACAAGACAATGTTGTTAGCTCCAATAAGATACAAATTCTCAGCAAGACAATAATTCTTTTTTAATTTCTGTAAAAATATTTCTATAACAAAGAAGAAAACAGAAACACATGCGTATTTCCACAGCAACATGACTTAGAAAAAAACATAAAATAGTTCTTTCATTAATTAAATTCCATTAACTACAAGTTTTGCATGCCATTACTAAAGCATACAAAACAATGATTCCCACATCAAGAATAACTTGGACCATCAAGCACATAGATCCTTGTTTTGTAGACAAAACAAGATGAATTAACCAAACTTAAATTGTTGCATAAATAGCAAACAAAATTCCTTGTTGTGGATTGGTAACTCCTTGAAAATACAATATAAAATCTCTCACCATTTTGGCTTATTCGAATGAACATCTTCAGAAATTGCATTGGAGAAATGACTATAAATGAATATTTTTCAGAAATTGCATTGGTAGAGTATACTCTACCTTTAATCACTACCTAATACTGATTGCTGGTTGACCAAGGGGAATAGAATAAATATGGTTTACAGGTTGTAGCTCAAACGACATAGGTAATCAATAGTGATATGTAACTAGTTAAAATCACATAGTAGTAAGATGAGCTATCTGTATGGGCTTTAATCTCGAGCATTATCAATAATAATGGGGTTTAATCTCTATTCTAACCATACGTAAGCTATACCTAGGATCTCTACTAATAAAGTGTTCGATATTACTATGGAACCAAGCACTATATAAGTTTTATTACTTATGGTATTCATTATACTTGATCTGATATGGAACTCATATGATACTAACTTGATATAGTGTAATTACCATGGATTCATCGTAAACAATCATTGTAATTACATAAGATAGGTTATATGTAGTTATAGAGATTAAGTAGCTTACCTCATCTCTTATATTAGAATAATGAAACAAGTGTATTCATAATTATTGTTCGTAACTAGTAGTAATCTAATACCTATTATAAACATAACGTCGAAGGATAACACAACCAATATGTTTCACATAATGTAATGGGATTTATTAGGTTATCACTATAGCTTAAGACTCTTAGTAATAAACATACTAGTAATTACAGTCATAAGTATAGGAAACAAGTGTGATCATACTGATATGGAGTTGTAAACACTGTACTATTTATGTAGAAAGCTTTGGTAACTAGTATGTAAAAGGACTGTTACTTTCTGTCTAAGATCTTTAAGTGCTAGTTGTGTTAAAGGTTGATAGTGTTGATTATACATATACGTGTAATGAAAAAGCATAGTTCTCATGTCAACAGGTTAGTTATACTTATGCTATCCAAGTAAGAGCTATTTCATCTTACTAGTATGAGTTCCATGTGATCACTAGAGGTAACATCTAAATCCAAGTTGTTCTAAGCATAGGGTATGTAAACTCAAGCCCAGTGATACCTTGTTTATAAACATAGTATGACACCATATCAAGTAAGCACATAAATCCCAATTATACAAGCATTGAATCCGTATGTCTCGGTATCATTAAGTTACAGGTTAGTATGATTCCCTATGTTACAGTATTATAATATTGTAAGCTTACAATATTATGTCACAAGTAAGAGCTGAATATGCATGATGTGTTTTATTAGCCTAATAAGCATAGTATTATAACCATTTAATTACTTTCATTAGAATTGTAATCATACAGAAAGCTTAGCGTACTCTCTACTAATAGTGTCTTTCTGTAATGTTACATATTTGGTATAATGAATGTCATGTCCCCATATTTTGGGACATTAAAAGTGTTGACCATGATGAAACTCCTAGGGGCTCAAATTGACATTAATTAATATTCCTAGGAAAAATATTGCTAATAATTGTTCTAAGGCATGTATTTAATTTTGTTTCAGCAATTTTATTTATTATGCACAATAATGATGTGGAATTAAGGCTGCCATGTCAGGAGGGCACATTGGGGAAAGCTAGTTAACTTGCCTTGGTAAAAATAAGAAAGTCCATGACAAAAGAAAGTAGGAGAATAAAGGGAAGTTGCCTAAAAGTAGAAAAAGTAGACAGAGGTAAAAGCAGGAAATTTTTTGAAGGAAAGAAAAAGTTTCCTTATGACCCAAGAAAAGCAGAAAGCTGTCATAACTCAAAACAAGAAGATTTTGACTAAGGGAGAGCACAGTTTCTAATTGTGAAGGATGATTTGGACTTGGAAACAATTCCACATGGTCCTAATTTCCTAATTTCCCAAAGGGGGTGCTTTTGTGGCTAGGGTTAGGTGACCATGGGGTTGGCTTGCTCTCACAGGTCACCATTGGCCTCAACTTACTAAGAAGGTCATCCATAATTCCATGAAAGATGAATTTGAACCCATTGCTTCAGTTTGGTTGATAATTTGATTTCTGAATGCTTATGTGAGCATTACTTCTGAGTGTTGTACCTAAGACTACTAGGAGATGAGCCCCAACCTTCCATTCCCCTCTCCTTCCATCCCCTTCTCTTCCATTGCAGGTGTGGAGCACTAGCTTACAGAAATTGAAGTATAATCATAGTTATTGTCAGCCTCCATCAAGTTCAGTTTGAGCCCCAGTGAAGCCCATGCTTCACCTATGCTCACAGCCCCTTGCTGGTCATGATTCGGGCCTCCTGCCCCTTAATTTTGGAAGCATCTTTGTAATGGTTAGTCAATAATGTAATTTATTTTATGTAGTGTCATTATATTTTTAACATTGCATTTATTAGGTCGAGATATCTCATACCCTAAAGAATATTATCTCAGTTTTATAAAAGGTCCCATTTTATCAATGTATGTGGGAATTGAGTGAATATGAGTGTTGTAATAAATAATTCATGATGGGGAAGTGATTGAAATAAGTATTTATGTCTAGAGAGATCATATTTATCTCTTTTATAAATCTCATGTTTTACAGAATTGGATTTAAGCTGATTTAATAGCTTTTTTAAGACCCTAGCTAGATTACTAGTTTTTAATAACTAGTTTTCGTAAAATTGATGTAAAACCATTTCTGTTAACTCAATATGAGCTCTGTTAGTTCATGCGGGTCACTAACAGGAACACCTTCCCATATAAATCTCTAGAACCATTTTTATTTTGGTCTGTACCACCTTTTTGGATCTTGCTCTGCGTAGGGTTTTCCTTGGCCAAAACTGTTGTAAAACCCCAAATTCATCAAAAAATTCTCAGAACCTTCCAAAATATTTTAAAACTATATAAAAAATTTGGTTATGCTATATTAATTTTGGAACAACCCTTTTCAATTTTCCAGAATCCCCTAGTTAAAACAGACTGATCTACCCTCCTTAGTTTCACGGTTTGGCTTCCCAGAAGCGTGGAAGTAGGTTTCCGCGGAGTGGATTCTAGAACCTAAATGGCACCAGATATAAATGTGATAGGGGAGAGGTAATTCCATGTCTGAAATATCTTTGTTTTCTTCCCACTGATCACTCTTGTCCTCTGCAAAATATCCCAAAAGAAACCATTGTTTTTCCCAATCCGAAAAGGCTCTGTGTGAACCAATTAAATTTCAGAATTATTTAAGTAAAATTACATAATTAAATTTTTCAGGTCTGCACACCAGAGTTAGGACAACAGTGGTATCAGATCACTTTCCTTGGCTCATCCCGTGGAAAGTAACTCTTAGTGGAAAAGTAGCTCAGTAAAATTAAAGTCCCAAGTCTGGTGTGCAGACCTGAACAGATCACTTTCAATATGGATTGGAAAATAAAATTCGGTATTCATCAATTGATTGGATAGATAGAGGCACCTTGGGAATGACGACCTTGGGAGGTAAAGAATTTTATTTCTGCAATAATTTTTTTTTTGTGACTGACATTGTATTGACATGTGAACAGAAACAAAGACTTATTTTGTAGCTATTAGATACCTCCCATACACATGCACATGAGGTGCATTCTGATTTGCATGTTCGTCTGTTTCACGGTTTGACTGCCCAGAAGCGTGGTAGTAGGTTTCCATGGAGCGGACTTTGAACCCTAAATGGAATCAGATCTAAATGTGTTAGGGAAGAGGAAATTCTATGTCTGAACTATCTTTGGTTGCTGCCCACTACTCACTCCTTTTGCTTGAAAAATTTCCTAGAAGAAATCCCTGATTTGTCCAGTCCGAGAAGGCTTTGTGTGAATTAATTCAATTTCAGAATTTTTAATTTAATAAAGATTGCAGCAAGTTAATATTCTTATATGTACATCATATAGGGGATATTATAGTGGTATCATAGCACTTTCCTTGTCTCATCCCATGGAAAGTAACTCTCAGTGGAAAAGTAGCTCAGTAATATCTTCAAGTTGCAGTTGTGGAATTAGTTCCATTCATGGGAGATTTAGAATTTGAGTTGTATGAAGAAGACCATTCAAAAATGGATGATCAAGAAGATTTAATAATTTTGATGCAAATAACATTGAAAGGGATGAAATATGTATCCCAAAGCATCATTCAGTTAGATCAAGAGACTAGAGAATTCATTGCCAAGCAGTTGGAAAGCAAACATGGAAAAGGGAGTAGTAACGTCTCTCAGCATGAAGGAAATAAATATGGAGTGTCTATGCTTTCAAAAACATTAACACGTGTAGGTTCTTTGAATACCAGTAATCCATCAAGAAAAGAACTAAGTTGTTTCACTTCTGATGTCCAATAGTTTTCATCATATTCATGTTTTAGTATGCCTCCATCAACATAGAGTATTTCTTCTTCTTCATATCTTCTGCAGTATTCTTCATACTGCGCATCATAGTCATCCTCATAGTATGACATGGTTGAAAATTTATTCAGTGAGAGATGTATTTCCACAGGATGATCTAAGGAAAGAGTTATGATACCACTATAATGTCCTAAGTCTGGTGTACAGACCTGAACACTTTAATTCTGTAATTTTTCTTAAATAATTTTGAAATTTAAGGGGTTCACACAGAGCCTTCTTGGATTGGAAAAAACAAGGGTTTCTTCTGGGAGATTTTGCAGAGGACAAGAGTGATTAGTGGGAAAAAAACAAATATATTTCAGACATTGAATTTCCTCTCCCCTAACACATTTATATCTGGTGCCATTTAGGTTTCAGAATCCGCACCGCGGAAACCTACTACCACGCTTCTGGGAAGCCAAATCGTGCAACTAAGGAGAGTAGTTCTGCCTGTTTCAACCATAGGATTAAGAAAAATTGTAGAGGTTTGTTACAGCATTAATTTAATATATAAAAAGGTATTTAAACAGTTTTATGAGGTTCTAGAAAGTTTGAGGTGTTTTGGGTGAGTTTGGGGATTTCTAGCAATTTTGGTCAAGAGAAACCCTATGCAGAGGAGCATCATGAAAAGTAGTATGATCCCAATGAGAAATGGTTCTAGAGGTATTTAAGGGAAGGTGGGTCTATTAGTGACCCACAGGAACTAACAGGGCTCAGTTTGATACATCAAATTTGGCAAGACTAGTCATTGAAAGCTAGCAATCTAGCTAGGGTCTAAATTTAAGCAGTTAATTTGTGTCAAATTAATTTCTGAGATAAATATGAATTATGATAGAGATAAATAAAATCCCACTGAGCATATCAAATCTCTTCAGATAGTTCCCCAACCTTGCATTTTTCTCATAGCACTCAGATTCATCAATTTTCCCCCATACATTGATAAAATAAGCTTTTCTGAGGAAACTGAAGACATAATTCTTTATGGATAGATATGTTTCGACCTGAGATAGATAAATTACAGAGTAATATGATTCTACATATCAAAAATCATATACTAAATTCACCATTACAGGGAGACTCCAAAATAAAGGGGCAAGAGGCCCAGAACATGACCGACAAAAGCGGTTGTGAGCATAGGTGAAGCATGGGATTCACTCTATCTTGACCTGAACGTGTTGGAGGCTGAAAATAACTCTGATCATACTTCAATGGCTGTAATTTAGTGCTCCATATCTGCAATAGAAGAGAAAGGGAGATGGAAGAGAAGGGAGGAGTGGTTTGGGGATCATCACCCAATGGTCTGAGGCACAACACTCAGAGAGTATGCTCACATAGTATAACCACAATATCAAATCATCCAAAATTTAGAATCCACCATAGAAATTTATCATCACCGTAAATGACATTCATGCTGTGGAAATCATACCACTGTGCTGAAAACTGGAAATTCTCAATGCAAAGTTGGAAATCTGTCAGAATTCCCCACCCAACATAAAGTTCCTTATGTGCTTGATGCACATCAGTATTGAATATCACAATTATGTTGCTGCAAATACATAGGTGTGAGTCCCATGTCCAACCCCAATGAGTATAAGCATCATTCAAGCAACAAGGATGCCCAAACTGCTCACAATAAGATGATGCATCACAATTGTCTCCACAAATGCAAGCAGGAAAAATAAATAAGTGTCCCATCATCCAATCTGAGAGGGTACTGACACTCCAACCAAAAGTCCCATGTGAACACTTCCAATGGATCAAATCTCTGACACTAGTCATAGGGTACAAGAATCCATCCAACTGTGTGTATTTCCTCCACCAAGACCACTTGATGCAAGATGTTTTTCTCATCAATTCCTCTTGGCAGTTTGATTGCTCAACTACCTTCCATTGCTCATGATTAGAAATTTTTCTGCAAGAAGACTCCATGTGTGACATGTAATCTTCCACCCAATCCACATGTGGTTGAATGGCAGTAAGTTACAGCAATATGTTCCTATGTGGCTGATGTGAGGGTGATGGTGCATTCCACAAGTCATCATGAACAGCTAGGAAAGCCTCTAGCTCTTCCTATTGCACCACCAAGGAAAATTCCTTCTCCCAAATTTCATTCTCTTGATGAGGCTCAAATAGAAGTGTGGGTAGAACTATTAATCATATCTCTACAATACTTATCCACCCAACTTATGGCTTCCCCATCTTCATCCTCATATAAATCTCCCATGGGGAAGAGATTCTTTTCAGGAAACAATTCCAATTTTTTCTATAAAAGACCAAGTGCTTGGTTCTCATCAAACTTGTCTGTACAGTCCTCAAGCACAAAAAAATTAGAGTTCACCTCATGTGCATGTGTATGGAAGGTATCCAATGGCTGCAAATTAAATCTTTGTTGCTGTTCACATGTCAAGACATTGTCAGTCACAATAAAATTTTTATTGCAGAAATAAAATTCTTTACCTCCCAAGCTCTTCATTCCAAAGATGTTTCTATCCACCCAATCAATGGATGAATATAGACTTTTATTTTCTCATCCATATGGAATTTGATCAGCCACCTCTTCTGCAGAAAAATATACCATCCATAGGGTTGTTTCATAAGGTGTCTCCTTCCAAGGATGCATGTCAAACAACCCTCTATTGTTGCAAGAAATTCTAGTACATCATTGATCCTCTATTTTAGTGATATATTTATCTACCCAATCCATGAATAGATAATCATCCTTGCTTGCTGATTCAATTGGAATGTCCTTAGCCATATTTCCCATAGCTAAGAAGACTTCATTTGAGTGGATCACTAAAGAAGGACAGAAAGAAACTTAGGGCAGCCATGAAAAACATTGTTGACATCAATGCCTTGGTGGCAAGATATTGTTGGAAAGCTTCTAGTGGAGACATGGAAGGAGAATCATTTCTAGAGGAGTGCATATCACTGAAAGAAGGCATGTCAAAGATGAAGGAGAGATATATGAACTTAATATATGATAGAGAACATCTCCTCATGGTGGCTGAAATGTACCATTGTGCATTCGAGAGGGAAACACAAGAGTCTGAAAGACTCCATAGTAAATGGGAGGCTACATATGATTCCTTGAAAAGAACCCAAGAAGTTCTTCAAGAGTCAAGGTTGCAGATTGATCAAATTCAAAGCGATTTGAATTTACCACACTCCCCATATTGCATGGAAAAGAATGATGTGCACATGGTAGTAACTACTTTGGATGTGTTGAAGGAGCCTCATGTTAAGGACAACCATGAAGAAGGAGCAGATTTGCAGATGCTTGTGAAAAGATGTGAGGAAGAAAATCTTGGCCAAGCACTCATTTAGATTGAGAGGAAGGATGAAGTGTTCTTATCTATGAGAAATATGGCTGAGGACATTCCAATTGAATCAGCAAGCAAGGATGATTATCTATTCATGGATTGGGTAGATAAATATATCACTAAAATAGAGGATCAAGGATGTACTAGAATTTCTTGCATCAATAGAGGCTTGTTTGACATGCATCCTTGGAAGGAGACACCTTATGAAACAACCCTATGGATGGTATATTTTTCTCCAGAAGAGGTGGCTGATCAAATTCCATATGGATGAGAAAATAAAAGTCTATATTCATCCATTGATTGGGTGGATAGAAACATCTTTGGAATGAAGACCTTGGGAGCTAAAGAATTTTATTTCTGCAATAAATTTTTTGTTGTGACTGACATTGTCTTGACATGTGAACAACAACAAAGATTTAATTTGCAGCCATTGGATACCTTCCATACACATGCACATGAGGTGAATTCTGATTTTTTTGTGCTTGAGGACTGTACAGACAAGTTTGATGAGAACCAAGCACTTGGTCTTTTACAGAAAAAATTTGGAATTGTTTCCTGAAAAGAATCTCTTCCCCATGGGAGATTCATATGAGGATGAAGATGGGGCAGCGATAAGTTGGGTGGATAAGTATTGCAGAGATATGATTCACAGTTCTACCCACACTTCTATTTGAGCCTCATCAAGAGAGAATGAAATTTGGGAGAAGGAATTTTCCTTGGTGGTGCAACAGGAAGAGCTAGAGGCTTTCCTAGCTGTTCATGATGACTTGTGGAAGGCACCATCACCCTCACATCAGCCACATATGAACATATTGCTGTCACTTGATTCCATTCAACCACATGTCGATTGGGTGGAATATTCCATGTCACACATGGAGTCTTCTTACAGAAAAATTTCTGCTCATGAGTAGTGGAAGGCAGCTGAGCAATCAAATTGCCAAGAGGAATTGATGAGAAAAACACCTTGCATCAAGTGGTATTGGTGGAGGAAATGCACACAGTTGGATGGATTCTTGTACCCTATGACCAATGGCAGATAGTTGAGCCATGGGAAGTGTTCACATCGAAATTTTGGTTGGAGTGTCAGTACCCTATCAGATTGGATGATGGGACACTTATTTATTTTTCCTACTTGCATTTGTGGAGATAATTGTGATGTATCATCTTATTGTGAGTAGTTTGGGCATCCTTGTTGCTTGAATGATGCCTATACTCATTGGGGTTGGACATGGGACTCACACCTATGTATTTGCAGCAACATAATTGTGAGATTCAATGCTGATGTGCATCAAGCACATAAGGAACTTTATGTTGGGTGGGGAAGTCTGACAGATTTCCATCTTTGCATTGAGAATTTCTAGTTTTTAGTGCAGTGGTATGATTTCCACAACATGAATGTCATTTCCTGTGATGATAAATTTGTATGTTGGATTCTAATGTTTTGATACTTACAGTTGAGGAAATGGGATCCAGGAATAAATTCACCTGATAAGTTGTGTGGGAATGCATTATCACTGAAGGGGGTGCAATGCAAGCAATGGGACCCTGGAATTGCTTGTTTTGGAGAAACTTTATAGGATGGATTGACAGAGAAAGTCAACCTTTTTTGAAAAATGGATTCATGCTCCATTTCTCCTTCATGATGAACAAATTTGCAGCACTTTGGAGTACTTCTGCTTGAGGACAAGCATATTTGGGAGGGGCGGATTGTCATGTCCCCTCAAATTGACCATTAAAAAGTGTTGACCATGCTAAGTTCCTAGGGGCTCAAAATTGATATTAATTATTCCTCAAAGGATAAATTTTGCTAATAATTGCTTTAAAGAATGTATTTAATTTTATCTCAGAAATTTTATTTATTATGCACAATAATGATGTGGAATTAAGGCTTCCAGGTTAGGAGGGCACAATGGGGGAAAATTCATGAATCTAAGTGCTATGAGAAATATGCAAGGTTGGGGAACTGTGTGAAAAGATTTTATATGTTCAGTGAGATGTTATTTATCTCTATCATAATTCATATGTATCTTAGAAATTAATTTGACACAAATTAACTGCTTAAATTTAGACCCATTTTAGAACCATTTTTCATTGGGATCATACTACTTTTCTTGATCCTCCTCTGTGCAAGGTTTCTCTTGACCAAAATTGCCAGAAATCCCCAAATTCACCCAAAACACCTCAAACTTTCCAGAACCTCAGAAAAATGTTTAAATACATTTTTATATATTAAATTAAGGCTGTAAAAAACCTTTGCAAGTTTCCCTAATCCTCTAGTTGAAACAGACAGAACTACTCTCCTTAGTTGCACGGTTTGGCTGCCCAGAAGCGTGGTAGTAGGTTTCCGCGGCGCAGATTCTGAAACCTAAATGGCACCAGATCTAAATGTGTTAGGGGAGAGAAAATTCAATGTTTGACATCTTTTTGTTTGCTTCCCACTGATCACTCTTGTCCTCTGCAAAATCTCCTAGAAGAAACCCTTGTTTTTTCCAATCCGAGAAGGCTTTGTGTGAACCCCTTAAATTTAGAATTATTTAAGAAAAATTACATAATTAAAGTGTTCCGGTCTGTACACCAGACTTAGGACATTACAGTGGTATCAGAGCTCTTTCCTTGGATCATCCTATGGAAATAAATCTCTCATTGAAGAAATTTGCAGCCATGTCATACAATGGGGATGACTATGATGAGAAGTATGAAGAATACTGCAGAAGATATGAAGAAGAAGAAATCCTCTATGTTGATGGAGGCCTACAAAAAAATGAATATGGTGAAAAATATTGGACATCAAAAGGGGAAGATATCAAATCTGATTCTCCAATGGTTAAGAAAAACTTGACAGAGATTATTGAAGCATGTAAGAACATGTCTCCTTGCTACGAGGACTATCTAGATTTGGGTAGGAATATTTGTGCAAACCTTTCTTTTAGAGATTATATTTATTTCTAGTATGGATTATAGAACAAAGCATGATTATGAGAATTCTTTCAAGAGTATCAAGTTATCCAGAGAGGAACCAAGTTGTTCCAACTCTCTAAGAAAAGAAGAAGAAGACAGAACCAAAGGTGAAGATTCCTCCAAGCCATCAGCATGTTTGAGATTTAAGAGTTTGTTTGGTTTTTCTTCAAATAGATTTTCTAAATATTGTGACATGAGTAGCGCTAAAGATGAAGTAGCTTTAAGTTTCTTGAATAAGAAGAGAAACAAAGTGGAGACAGATATCCAAGAGGTGAAGTATAAATCAACACAAGGTGGTTGCATAAGAGAAGAGGTTGAAGAGGAATTCAATTCAAGTTTCTTGGTGGGTGATCTTCGGATCACTACTCAAGGTTCTGGCTCATGTATGGGTGATGAGACATATTTTGGATCAGATCCAAAAGAGGTACACAAATCATATTTATAGTCACCTTTTGAGCCACATAATGAAGATGAAAACAAGGCCACGCCGCTTGGGTGTGAGGTAGAAATTTTGGTGGAAAAGCAGTCCACCATAGTATCCGTATAGGAAGATGGTAATGTTAAGAACATGGATAATACAAGTTCTGATTTTTGTAGCAGCCCTATACACCTGCAACCATCCAATCCATGTAAATATAAAAAGTATTCACTTGCATTTGAGGATTGCAAAAGGAAGGCCAATTGTGAGGGAGATAAATTCAGTCCTATTTTCCCGGTTGGTGATCACACAATAAGTGCAAAGAAGGGTGTTATTGTCAATGATGATAATATGGTGAAGGAATATTTTGGATCAGATCCAAAAGAAGAGTAAATATCGTATCTAAATTCATTATTTTAATTTCCCAATAAAGTGGAAGACAAGCCCCCACCAGCTAGGTGTGAACTAGGAAATCTGAAGGAGAAAAATCTGGTGCAAAGGGATGCAAAAAGTTATGAATTTTGGACTCTCTTGCAGCATGATGAAGCTGCATCCACATCAGAGGAGAGGCTTGAACTCATTGAGAATCCCAATCCTACTATCACCATTGTGGAGATCTATGAGCCATCTAGTCTTGCAGGTGGCAAAGCAGAAAGGAAGATTCATAAAGAGAGGTACAAGTCACAGCAAGAAAATTGCAGGAAAGAAAAAGGGGGTGATTTTCCTCAAGAGCCCCACTCATTTAATTGGCCTTTGAAAATGGATGAAAAGAATATTCAAAAGGATTTACACCTTCTCCAAGACACACATTCTTCAGTGGCACAGCAGTGTTGGATAGTTGCTTCATTGGAAGATCAATCTTCTCTTAAATCCAAGGAGGAGATGTAAAAGGCATTGTCTACAATACAAGGAGAATTCTTAAAATTGCTTTCTGATAGAGATGATTTGATTGAGATTGATGATGTATTGCATGGAGTATCCTTCAAGGATGGAGAAGAAATTTTCAAGCTCACACAATATTTATTGACCACCCAAGAGTCCTTGAAGAGCACTCAATGTGCACTCCAAGAATCCAAGATGGAGATAGAGAAACCTCATGAGAAGTTGAAAAGGTATTACCTACCCTCCTACATACCATTCAGCCATATTCACATGGATGATTGCATTCTTAAATAGAGGGAGGAATCTCATGAGATGGTGGATCATGAGATGCACTTAGATTTGCAGGTGCTTGTAAAAAGCTACGAGGAAGAGAATATTAACCAAGCACTCATTGAGGTTGAGAGGAAGAATGAAGTGTTATTCTCTACCATAAATATGGCTAATCACATCACTTATGGATAAGCAAATAAAATTCCTTATTTATCCATTGATTGGGTGGATAGAGACACCTTTAAAGTGAAGAAGGTGGGAGATGAAGAATTTAATTTTTGCAATAAATTTTTTGTTGTGACCGACATTGCCTTGCCATGTGGGAAGCCACAAGGATTTAATTTGCAGCAATTGGATAAATTCCATACACATGCACATGAGGTGCATTCTGATTTTTTTTTGCTTGGGGACTGTATAGACAAGTTTGATGAGAACTAAGCACTTGGTCTTTTCTAGAAAAAATTGGAATTGTTTCCTGAAAAGAATCTCTTCCCCATGGGAGATTCATATGAGGATGAAGATGGGGCAGCTATAAGTTGGGTGGATAAGTATTGCAGAGATATGATTCACAGTTCTACCCATACTTCTATTTCAGCCTCATCAAGAGAGAATGAAATTTGGGAGAAGGAATTTTCCTTGGTGATGAAACAGGAAGAGCTAGAGAGTTTCCTAGGTGTTTGTGATGACTTGTGGAATGCACCATCACCCTCACATCAGCCACATTGGAACATATTGCTGTCACTTGATTCCATTCAACCACATGTGGATTTGGTGGAAGATTACATGTCACACATGGAGTCTTCTTGCATAAAAATTTATGCTCATGAGCAGTGGAAGGAAGCTAAGGAATCAAACTGTCAAGAGGAATTGATGAGAAAAACATCTTGCATCAAGTGGTCTTGTTGGAGGAAATACACACAGTTGGATGGATTCTTGTACCCTATGACCAGTGGCAGAGAGTTGAGCCATTGGAAGTGTTCACATGGAACTTTTGGTTGGAGTGTCAGTACCCTCTCAGATTGGATGATGGGACACTTATTTATTTTTCCTACTTGCATTTGTGGAGATAATTGTGACCAGTTTGGGCATCCTTGTTGCTTGAATGATTCCTATACTCATTGGGGTTGGACATGGGACTCACACCTATGTATTTGCAGCAACATAATTGTGAGATTCAATGCTGATGTGCATTAAGCACATAAGGAAATTTATGTTGGGTGGGGAAGTCTGATCGATTTCCAACTTTGCATTGAGAATTTCCAGTTTTCAGTGCAGTGGTATGATTTCCACAGCATGAATGTCATTTCCTGTGATGATAAATTTGTATGGTGGATTCTAATGTTTGGACACTTGCAATTGAGGAAATAGGATCCAAGAATAAATTCACCTGATAAGTTGTGTGGGAAGGCATTCTCACTAAAGAGGGTGCAATGCAAGTAATGGGACCCTAGCATTGCTTGTTTTGGAGAAACTTTACAGGATGGATTGATGGACAAAGTCAACCTTTTTGCAAAATGGATTCATGCTCCATTTCTCATACATGATGAAAAAATTTACATCTCTCTAGAGTGCTTATGCTTGAATACAAGTAGATTTGGGAGGGGAGGACTGTCATGTCCCCTCAAATTGACCATTAAAAAGTGTTGACCATGCTAAGTTCCTAGGGGCTCAAAATTGATATTAATTATTCCTCATAGGATAAATTTTGCTAATAATTGTTTTAAGGCATGTATTTACTTTTATCCCAACAATTTTATTTATTATGCACAATAATGATGTGGAATTAAGGCTTCCATGTCAAGAGAGCACAATGGGGAAAGCTAGTCAACTTGCCTTGGTAAAAATAAGAAAGTCCATGACAAAAGAAAATAGGAGAATAAATGGAAGTTGCCTAAAAGGAGTAAAAAGAAGAAAAAGGTAAAATTAGGAAAGCATTTCAAAGGGGAGGGCACAGTTTCCTCTTATGGATCTCAAAAAAGCTGTAAGAGAAAAGCATGAAAGTTTTTGAAGGAAAGAAAAAGTTTCCTTATGACCCAGGAAAAGCAGAAAGCTGTCATAACTCAAAAGAGGCATATTTTGACTAAGGGAGGGTGCATTTTCTAATTGTGAAGGATGATTTGGACTTGGAAAAAATTCCACATGGTCCTACTTGCCTAATTTCCTAAATGGGTCGCTTTTGTGGCTAGGGTTAGGTCACCCATGGCGTTGACTTGCTCTCACAGGTCACCATTGGCATCAACTTACTAAGAAGGTCATCCAAAATTCTATAAAAGGTGAATTTGATCCCATTGATTAAGTTTTGATTATTTGATATTGTGCTTATGCCATGTTAGCATACTCTCTGAGCGTTGTGCCTCAGACCATTGGGTGATGATCCCCAAACCCCTCCTCCCATCTCTTCCACTTCCCTTTATTTCTATTGAAGGTCTATGGAGAACTAATGTCAGCCAGTGAATCTTATTTTAGAATTATATTATAGCCTCCATCAAGTTTAGGTCAAGCTCCAGTGAAGCCCATGCTTCACTTGTGCTCAAAGCCCCTTGTTGGTCATGATTCAAGACTCCCGCCCCTTAATTTTGGAAGCCTATTTGTAATGGTAAGTAAATAATGTTATTTCTATTCTATAGTGTCAACATATTCCAAAAATTATGTTTATCAGGTTGAGATATCTCATACCCTAAAGAATATTATCTCAGTTTCATAAAAAGATCCTATTTTATCAGTGTATGGGGGGATTGAGTTAATATGGGTGTTGTAATGAATATTTCATGATGAGGAAGGGATTGAAATAATTATTTATGTTTATAGAGATCATATTTATCTCTTTTATAAATCTCAAGTTTCACAGAATTGGATTTAAGATGATTTAGTAGTTTTTTTAAGACCCTAGCTAGATTACTAGTTTTACTGAAATTGATGCAAAATAGGTTCTGTAAACTCAAACTATGCTCTGTTAGTTCCTGTAGTTCAGTAACAGGCATATCTTCCCATATCAATATCCAAAACCATTTTTGGTTTGCGTCATACCACCCTTTTGCATCCTCCTCTGCGCAAGGTTTCGCTTGACCAAAATTGCCAGAAATCCCCAAATTCACCCAAAACACCTCAAACTTTCGAGAACCTCAGGATACTATCTAAATACATTTTTATATATTAAATTAAGTCTGTAACAAACCTTTGCAAGTTTCCTGAAGCCTCTGGCAGAAACAGACAGAACTACTCTCCTTAGTTGCACGGTTTGGTTGCCCAGAAGCGTGGTAGTAGGTTTCTGTGGCATGGATTTTGAAACCTAAATGGTACCAAATTTAAATGTGTAAGGGGAGAGGAAATTCAATGTTTGACATATCTTTGTTTTCTGCCCACTAATCACTCTTGTCCTTTGCAAAATCTCCCAGAAGAAACCCTTGTTTTTGCCAATCTGAGAAGGCTCTATGTGAACCCCTTAAATTTCAGAATTATTTAAGAAAAATTACAGAATTAAAGTGTTCAGGTCTATACACTAGACTTAGGACATTAATAAAATTTTACTGAGTAGGCCTCCATCATCTATAAATAAAATTGTTGAAATAAAATTAAATACATGCCTTAGAATAATTATTAGTAAAAATTTATCCTAGGAGGAATAATTAATAACAACTTGAGCCCCTAGGAACTTAGCATGGTCAACACTTTTAATGTTCAATTTGAGGGAACATGACACCCTAGCTTCGCTTATGCTCACAGCCCTTGCTAGTCATGATCCGGGCCTCCTGCCCCTTGTTTTTGGAGCATCCTTGTAATGGTCAGTAAATGATGTAATTTATGTTTTGTAGGGTCATAATATTCTGAAAATTACATGTATCAGGTCAAAACATCTCTTCCCATAAATATTCTTGTCTTCAGTTTTGCTTAAAAGGCCTATTTTAGTAATGTATGGGGGGAATTGAATAAAAATGAGTGCTATAAGGACTATGTCAGGTTGGGGAAGTAATTGAAGGGATTTTACATATTCAATGAACTGATATTTACCCCTTTTATAGTTCTCATGTTTTACAGAAATTCATTTGAGATGATTTAACTATTTTTTTAGACCCTAGCTAGTTTACTAGCTTTTAATAACTAGTTTTGGTAAAATGGATGTAAAACCATTTATGTTAACTCAATATGAGCTCTGTTAGTTCCTGTGGGTCAATAACAGGCCCACATTCCCATATAAAACTCCAGAACCATTTTTATTTGTGTCTGTATCACCTTTTTGGATCCTCCTCTGCGCAGGGTTTTCCTTGGCCAAAACTGTCATAAAACCCCAAATTCATCCAAAACTTCTCAGAACCTTCCAGAATATCTGAAAAATTTATAAAACATTTATTTATGCTATATTAAGGATGGAACAACCCTTTTGAAGTTTCCAAAATCCCCTGGTTAAAACAAACCGAACTACCCTCCTTAGTTTCACGGTTTGGCTGTTGAGAAGCGTGGTAGTAGGTTTCCGCGGAGCAGATTATGAAACCTAAATGGAAGAATATATAAATGTGATAGGGGAGAGGTAATTCCATGTCTGATTCTAAATGGATGCTTCCCGTTGCTCACTCTTTTTGCCTACAAATTTTCCTAGAATAAACCCCTTATTTTCCCTGTCCGAGAAGTCATTGTGTAAATTAATTCAAGTTCATAAATTTTAATATAATTTACAGAATTGAACAGTGTTGAGGTATGTACACCATAATTGGGACATTATAGTGGTATCATATCACTTTCCTTGGCTCATACTGTGGAAATTAACTCTCAGTGGAAAAGTAGCTCCGTAATATCTTCAAGTTGCAGTTGTGGAATTAGTTCCATTCATGAGAGATTTAGAATTTGAGTTGTATGAAGAAGAGCATTCAAAAATGGATGATCAAGAATATTTTAGAATTTTGATGCAAAGAACATTGAAAGGGCTAAAATATGTATCCCAAAGCATCATTCAGTTAGATCAAGAGACTAGAGAATTCCTTGCCAAGCAGTTGGCAAGCAAACATGGAAAAGGGAGTACTAGTGTCTCTCAGCATGAAGGAAACAAATATGGAGAGCCTATGTTTTAAAAAACATTAACACGGGTAGGTTCTTTGAATACCAATGGTCCATCAAGAAAGGAACTAAGTTGTTCCACTTCTCAAAGTAAAGGAAAAGAAAAGAGGACCAAAAGTGAAGATTCATTAGAGCCATCTGTACATGATTTCTTTGAGAGATTATTTGGGTTTTCCCCAAAGAGAGATCAGCCTATTTTCAGCATCCATGAGGATTATGAGTCACCAAATCCTTCATCAGAAGTAGATGGAGAATATCCATGCACAACTAAAGATCTAATAGTCCAACATCTAGTTGTTGGTAACATGGAAGGTGAAATGACTCCAAATTTCTTTGTGGTTGATTTCAAGATAAGTGCAGAAGAGATGGGGCAGATTGATGATGGTAAGATATATTTTGGATTTGATCCAAAAGAGAAACACAATTCAGATTTATAGTCACCCCTTGAGCCTCACAAGGGAGCAAAAGTTGAGCACATCTTAGTAGGGTGTGAAGCAGAGAAATGGGTGGGTGAACAACCCATCATAATTCCACCACATAAGGAGGAGACCATAACACATGGCGAGTTAGTAAATTCTTATTTTTATGTGTCATTTTGTAAGTCTGATATGGAAACCACTTCTAGTGAAGAGTTCAGAATGGTTGACCCCCCTAGTGACGAGGTTCAAAATTCCGGTGTAAAAAATGAATGCAGTATGAAGGATGAAACTTTGAGAGAATATCTTTCTGGTGCACCGAGGATGAATGAGCACTTAAGTTGCAGCCCAAATTATGTTGTTGAGGACTTAAAATATGAATATATTTCAAAAAAAACATATGGATCAGATTTCAAAACCTCGAGTGCACTGCATGAAATTGATCTGGTGATGGAAAATGAAGAGGAGGAACATCTACAAGAACCTCATCTTCTTGCAGGGTCATTGAAGATGGATGAACAAAAGATCCAAGAGGCCCTGAAATTTCTCCATGACACTCATGCTTCAGTGTCAAATATGTGTTGGGAATCTTCTTTAATGGAAGACTAATCTTCCTTTGAAGCTATGGAGAATATCCAGAAAGCAATGTCCACAATCAAAGGTAATTTCTCACAATTGCTTTCAGATAAAAATGACATGTTTGAGCTTGTTGAGTTATTGCGGGAAGAATCACTGCATGATGAAGAAAGTATTTGCATATATGAAGAAGAGAAATACAATATCAAAGGTGATTTGTTGGCCACCCAAGATTCTTTGAGATACACTCAAAGCGCCCTCTTAGAATCACAAATGAAGATAGAACAATTCCAACAAGAGTGGAAAGAATTAACTGAATCCTCAATATTTCCTGAGAGTCATCCCTTTTGGGTAAATAGCATGGAGGAACCTCATGATTGGGTGGACCATGAGGAGAATTCTATTTGGTATGTACTTAAAGAGTGTGTAGAACAGTTTTATGAGAACCAAGCACTTGATTTATTTCCAAGGAAACTTGAGTTGTTCCTTGAAGACAGACACTCTCCCATGGAAGAGTGGGATGAGAGCACCCAATTTGGGCTAGACAATAATGAAAAAGTTGCAGCCATAAGTATGATTATTGAAGGTTTCAAACATGCAAATAAGGTTCACATTTATTTCACACAGGTCCTAGATTCAGAAACACTAGTGGGGAATGAACAGTGGGTGAAAAAAAATTTCTGGTTTGTGTCACATGCACAACAAGGGGGATCATGATTTGTCCCCATGGGAGATAGATCCTATTGCAGAAGAGATGGATAATTATAGATCATATAAATCAGCAATAAATATCTCTGATTCATCCACTGGATGGTTGGATAGAGGAATCACTGAAGACGAAAATATGGAAGGTAAAATTTTTATGTCTTGTTACAAGAAAATTGTTTTTAATATTGCTGATTTTTCAATGATTTACAAGCAGCAGAAAAGGAATGTGTGTGCAGCCACTTTTGAAAATAAGGCATCAGATCTACACATACTTTCAATGTGTGGATCAATTGATGGATTTTTTCACCCTTGGATCAATGGCAGAGAGTTGAGCCATTGGATGAAGAGGGGAGCACCTGTTGAGTTCCATAGAGACATATTTGGAATGAAGACCTTGGGAGGGAAATTTTTTTATTTCTACAATAATTCTTTTGTTGTGACTGACATTGTCTTGACATGTGAACAGAAACAAAGAATTATTTCATTGTTGTGACTGACATTGTCTTGACATGTATTTAATTTTATTTCAGCAATTTTATTTATTATGGACAATAATTATGTGGAATTAAGGCTTCCATGTTAGGAGAGTGCATTGGGGAAAGCTAGTCAACTTTCCTTGGTAAAAATAAGAAAGTCCATGACAAAAGCAAGCAAGAGAATAAATGGAAGTTTCCTAAAAGCAGAAAAAGCAGACAGAGGTAAAAGTAGGAAAGTATTTCAAAGGGGAGGGCGCAGTTTCCTCTTATGGAGCTTAGAAAAGCAGGAATTTTTTTTTAAGGAAAGAAAGAGTTTCCTTATGACCCAGGAAAAGCAGAAAGCTGTCATAACTGAAAAGAGGCAGCTTTTGACTAAGGGAGGGTGCAGTTTCTAATTGTGAAGGATGATTTAGAATTGGAAACAATTCGACATGGTCCCACTTTCCTAATTTCCCAAAAGGGGTACTTTTTTGGCTAGGGTTAGGTCACCCATGGGGTTGGCATGCTCTCACAAGTCACCATTGGCCTCAACTTACTAAGAAGGTCATCCAGAAGTCTATAAAAGATAAATTCAAACCCATTGCTTCAGTTTAGTTGTTGATTTTATTGTTGAATGCTTATGTGAGCATTACTTCTGAGTGTTGTGCCTCAGACTATGGAAATTGAACCCAGGTGATAGATCAATTGCACTCACAAAATTACTAATCAAACATGCAAATTTACACACAAAGGAGACTGAAATTGGATTATAACACTAATCTATATTGAATAAGTGTACAATAGCCAACCTTGTGAAGTCATAAGCTGCTGCAATAAATAATTACATGAGGGATTCAAATGCATAAGGATGCCATTCGAAATAGTCAAAAGCAGGATTACTAAATCTAGTCAAATACCCCATAGGTGCATAAAGCAGTTTCCAAATCTGCCTAGGAGCTCACAAATTGGCAAAGTCAAGTAGGAAAGCTAATAGGTTATGGAAAGAAAACTCATACATGCTTTTATTAGGAGAAAAGAATGGAGGATGATGAGGGCAAAAAACAAGTCAACTACACCTAGTCTTACTTTCCCTTTTGCCATAAAACTCAGTAAAGCAGGCAATAAAGCAGAAAAAACAGACATGTACTAGGGAGGATCTGGAATAAAACAGATATGCTAAATATGGATTCTAGGAGGTTTCCCAAGCACTCCATGACTCAGTTTTAGCAAGTTTGACTTCTAGGACATGTGGAAGACTACTTGCATAGAGTGGAATATAGGAAACTAGGAAAATAAGACAAAAATGGATTAATTAATGTCTAAGGTAGCTAACTATGGCTTGATTATTCTAAAACCCCCCCTTAAGCCAGACTTGTGAGTAAAATATCAGAAAACTATAGGGCCCAGCAACAAGGCTTAGTCACCCTTTACATACTGCATGTCCATTTAACCAAGGAAAGAGGCATTAGAGGAATTTTGGGGTCTAAAATGGGCCTCCTAAGGAAAATAATAAAATAATAGTTAAAATAATAAAATAATGGTTAAAATAATAAAATAATATTAATTAATTTTGGAGGAAGAAAGAAAAAAACTACTTTTTGTGTTCGTATTTTCGACATATCTCCTTGTGTTTTTACTCAAATTTCGATTAGGAGAGCTCGTTGGATGTGGAATTTGATTCTGCATCCAACGAGTACCCGTANATACCTGAAAAAACATGATGATGATGTCATCATCACATTTTTTCAGGTATTTCTTGTTTTTGGGGTAGCGGGGTCCGTCAAAAGTATGTAGTGTGGGTACTCGTTGGATGCGAAATTTGATTCCACATCCAACGAGCTCTCCCGATCGAAATTTGAGTAAAAACACAATGAGATATGTCGAAAATACGAACAAAAAAAGTAGTTTTTTTTAATGACAAATATGCCAATTCAACCATTATGGTTGACTTATTTTATTGAAATTCTATTGGTTCTTGAATTCCAACTCACAAAAACTTATTTTGGCACGTTTTCTTATAAGGCCCATCTTAAACCCCAAATTTCCTCTAATGCAAAAACCCATTGGGAAAATCCTCCCTTAAACATGGACAGTAAAACAAAATTTGAAAATATTGTCATCAATCATGCTTCACAGCATGATCATCAATCCCCAACATTGATTTGAGATTGCTGAATGTCTTCTCACAAAAAACTTTGGTGAAGATGTCAGCTACTTGTTCTGAAGATGCACAGAAGAGTAGGTGAATGGTGCCATCATGCACAAGTTGTCTGATGTAGTGCATATGGATCTCAATGTGTTTGGTTCTCTATCTTTGAAATGGATCATTGCAGATTTGAATGGTGATATGATTATCACAATAGATAATAGTTGAGAACTCTGATTCAAATCCACACTCACCAAGTAACCCTTGCAACCATAAACATTGAGTTGTTGCATTTACAACTCCTCTATACTCTGCTTCTGTAGATGAGAGTGCAATGGCATTCTGTTTCTTGCTTGACCAGCTAATTGGTCCTTCAGTAAGCATGAAAACATATCCTGATGTTGACTTTTGATCTGTGTTGTCACCTTCCCAATCACTGTCAGTAAACCCAATCAAATCAAGATCAGATTTAGCTTTGTAGAAAATCCCATGAGTCCTTGTTCCCTGAACAAAGTTAAGGATCCTTTTGGCTGCTCTCCAATGGATCTCATGAGGCTGATCCATGTATATTGAAGCCACACTTAAAAAATAGGAAATATCAAGTTGACTGTGTGTAAGGTATAGAAAACACCCAATTAGTTCTCTATACAGTGTACTATCTACCATAGGAGAAGAACCTGTTTCTTCAAGCTTAACTCCTGAAAGGAAGGGAGTCTTGCTTAGATTGCAATATTTCATGTTGAACTTGTTCAACAAATACAAATCATACTTGGACTAATGTACTTTTATTCCATGTTGGGATTGAGCAATTTCGAGACCCAAAAATTGGCTCAACAACCCCAAATCAGTCATAGAAAATGCATGGTTCATTGCATCCTTCAAGGAGGCAATTTATTTCTTTGATCTTCCTGTAATCAGAAGGTCGTCCACATACAAGACAATAATCATCAAAGAACCATGAATCAGATTCAAATAAACATTTGGATCAGACTTGCATAGAAAAAAACTCAATGACAACAGAAAGCCATCAATCTTGGCATACCAAGCCCTGGGGGCTTGCTTAAGCCCATACAATGATTTCTTTAGCTTGAACACAAAATATGGATTAGTAACAAACCCTTGAGGCTGATGCATGTAAATATATTCAGTAATATCTCCATTCAGGAAAGCATACTTCACATCCATGTGATGTACCTCCCACTGCTTCGAAGCTGCAATGGCTAAGACTAGCCTGATGGAGTCCATCTTTTCCATTGGTGCAAAGGTCTCATTGTAGTCAATACCATGTACCTATGAGTATCCATTGGATACCAATATTTCCTTATATTTCAAATTTGAACCATCAGCAGCAAACTTAGTTTTGAAAACCCACTTACATTGAACTAGCTTCCTCCCTGGGGGAAGATCAACCAGCTCCCAAGTGTTGTTCTTCTGGAGTGAGCTGAATTCTTATTTCATCGCTGCTTGTGATATTGGATCATGTGCTACATATTAATATGTTTGTGGGACTACTTCAACCATCAGATAGCATTTCTCTGCAAACAAAGGGTCTTTCATGCTCAGGGCACTCTCAAACTGAGATCTAGTCCTCCCAGGATCACTAGGATTTCCAGCTAGTTCCCCAGCTGCACAAATGGTATTTGCTGCCCATTTTGGTCTTGTAGGACTATTAGTATCTGAAATTAAATCATCATTATCAGACATATCAGAATAAGCAAACTCATTTGTCTCTTCACTTACATTCAATGGTTCTAGTGGTGAAGAAGACTCTCCAACTTCAACTGCTGCTAAAAGCTCTTCTTGGAACTGAACACTCCTTTCAATGAAGGCTTTGTTTGTGCTCAAATTTATCAGCTTGGACCCTTTTGAATCTTTAGAGTACCCAGAAAATAGACACTCTTGGATTTGGGGCTGCAAAGCCTTCCTCTTTTCTGTTGGAATTCTAGTCCAAGCCCTTGAGCCAAAAATCCTGAAATGGGTCACATCTGGCTTGTGCCCACTCCATGCTTCGAAAGTAGTCATACCATGAAGTAGTTTATGAGGCACCCTATTATGAATATGGGATGCACATTTTATATCCTCGGCCCAAAACTTTGGTGGCAAAGTCTTAGCGTCCAACATACAGGTTGTCATCTCTTTCAGTGATCTGTTCTTTCTCTCAGCAACACCATTTTGATGTGGTGTGTAAGGGATTGAATGTTGCATATGAATACCTGCATATTCACAATATTGAATGAACTCAAAATTGACATACTTACCACCATTTTCAGATTTGAGGATCTTGAGTTTCCTCCCAGATTGGTTTTCAACCAAAGCCTTAAAGAATTTGAAGAGGCCAAAAACTTTAAACTTATGCTTTAGGAAGTAAACCCAACAGTACTTGGAAAATTCATCTATGAAAGTTAATGCATATTTTTCCTGACTCATTGACATATGAGGGAATGGACCAGCAACATCACTATGGATCAACTCAAGAGGTGCAGAGGTTCTCTCATGACTAGCTCTCTCAAATTTATGCTCTGGGTGTTTTCCTAGGACACAACCTTGACAGACTCCCTTGGAAAACTTAATCTTTGGTAACCCTATGACCATTTATTTTTCACTTAGATTAGAAAGATACTTATAGTTAAGATGGCCAAATATTTCATGCCAAAGCTTGCTTGCTTCATTAGCATGAATCAGAAGAGCAGAGGGGTTTGAGTAGGGTAGAAAATGTGAAAACTAGTATACCTTTGAAGTATGATCTACAACTCCTTTTGCAATGAATTTACCACTCGAGATATCAATGATATCAACATCATCAGGGGAGAATATGACCTTATTTGGAGACCCTGTGTGGGTCATCTGATACACTGACAAGAGGTTAGAGGTAAGACCTGGAACATACAATACATTGTTGAACTTACCATGGTCAAGACCAATCCTTCCTTTGCCCAAACTATCCCTGAGAGAGTCATATCCCAGCACTATTGGTGGAACTTTCGACATGTCAAGAAAGGAGAATGACTCCTTGGTCGAAACCATATGTCTTGAAGCTCCATATTCTATGATGAAGCTAGGTGAGCTTGATGTGCTAGCAACCAATGCATGAACTCTCTCTCTATCTTTTGAATTTGATCCTCCTGCCCTCTTCTTTGAGCTATCAGGAAGGGAGATGTTATTCTTCTCCAGGAGTTGGGTCAGCATGTCGATTTGCTTCTTCATGCAGGAGCTTTTAGGATGAAATCCCTTACTGCAGTATGTGCACTTGGTCATTTCTCCTTGGTTCTTCTTCTTCTAGAAGTTCTTCTTGGAGCCTGGGGGCTCCTCCTGAGACTTGTTCTTGTCTCTCTTCTGCCCAGGTGGTTTCTTAGCTTTTTTCTTTCCTTTTGAATCCACCCTTGAATCTCCAGCAACCAGAGTTTGGTCTTCGTAATGTTTGATGGTGCCCATCATCACCAGTTTATCTTGTTCTTGTGTGAGGGATTCCATGAACTCTACAAGATTAGGCATTTTCTAGGTTCGAGCTGTCAACTTGGTGGCATGGAAGTTCAAAACAAACACTGAATAGTCAAGGATAAGCTTCGAGAGTATGGCCAAAACTAGTTGCTCCTCCTTCTTTTCAATTCCACACTATTTTAGCTGCAAAACAAGGGCTTTAAACTTGGAAAAGTAGAGTTGTAGGGATTCGAAGCTGCTGGGGCTCAAGGAGATCAATTCATTCTCGATTTGATTTCCTCTCATCTCATTTATCTTATCAAAAAGCTATTCAATCTTCTCCCATACTTCATTTGGTGATGTCAATCCATCAAGATGGAAGATCAGGTCTCTAGATATGCTCAGACATAAGAGACCATAAGCCTCATCCCTCCTGTTGTGCCATTTAATTTTCTCTGTAGCTGCATTAGGCTCTGCTTTAGTTTCCATAGTCACCCTGTAGAGACATTTCACTCTCAAAAGTATCTCCATCTCTTCTTTCCATTCAAATAAATTAAATGGAGTCAATATGATCTTCTGAGATTGATCCATAGCTCAAAAATTGTCCCTTCAGTCAGCAGAATAGCTTCCAGTCAAGATGTCAAAACTACAATAGCAATATGGAACGAGAGAAATCGATCTACAAAGGCTCTGATACCATGTGGAAATTGAACCCAGGTGATAGATCAATTGCACTCACAAAATTACTGATCAAACATGCAAATTTACACTCAAAGGAGACTGAAATTGGAGCATAACACTAATCTATATTGAATAAGTGTACAATATCCAACCATGTGAAGTCATAGGCTACTGCAATAAATAATTACATGAGAGATTTGAATGCATAAGGATCCCATTCAAAATAGTCAAAAGCAGGCTTACTAAATCTAGTCAAATCCGCCTATAGGTGCATAAAGCAGTTTCCAAATCTGCCTAGGAGCTCATGAATCGGCAAAGTCAAGTAGGCAAGCTAATAGGTGATGGAAAGACAACTCATACATGCTTTTATTAGGAGAAAATAATGGAGGATGATGAGGGAAAAAAACAAGTCAACTACACCTAGTCTTACTTTCCCTTTTTCCATAAAACTCAGTAAAGCAGGCAATAAAGAAGAAAAAATAGACATGCTCTAGGGAGGATCTGGAATAAAGCAGATATGCTAAATATGGATTCCGGGAGGTTTCTCAAGTGCTTTATGACTCAATTTAGCAAGTTTGACTTCTGGGACATGTGAAATACAACTTGCATAGAGTGGAACATTGGAAACTAGGAAAATAAGACAAAAATGGATTAATTAATATCTAAGGTAGCTAACTATGGGTTGATTATTCTAACCTATTGGGAGATGAGCCCGAGCCTTCCATTCCCCTCTCCTTCCATCCCATTTTATTCCATTGCAGGCGTGGAGCACTAAATTTAAGGAATTGAAGGATTTACAGAGTTATTTGTAGGCTCCATCAAGTTCAGGTCCATATCCACTGAAGCCCTAGCTTCACTTATGCTCACAGCCCTTGCTAGTCATGATCCGGGCCTCCTGCCCCTTCTTTTTGGAGCATCCTTGTAATGGTCAGTAAATGATGTAATTTATGTTTTGTAGGGTCATAATATTCTGCAAATTACATGTATCAGGTTGAAACATCTCTGCCCATAAACAGTCTTGTCTTCAGTTTTGCCTAAAAGGCCTATTTTAGCAATGTATGGGGGAAATTGAATAAAAATGAGTGTTATAAGGAATATGTCAGGTTGGGTAAGTAATTGAAGGGAGTTTACATATTAAATGAATTTATATTTAAAACTTTTATATTTCTCTTGTTTTACAGAAATTCATTTGAGATGATTTAACTGTTTTTTTAGACCCTAGCTAGATTACTAGCTTTTAATAACTAGTTTTGGTAAAATTCATGTAAAACCATTTCTGTCAACTCAATATGAGCTCTGTCAGTTCCCAGGGTCAATAACATGCCCAAATTCCCATATAAAACTCCAAAACCATTTTTATTTTTGTTTTTACCACCTTTCTGGATCCTCCTCTGCGTAGGGTTTTCCTTGGCCAAAATTGCCATAAAACCCTAAATTCATCCAAAAATTCTCAGAACCTTCCAGAATCTATGAAAAATATATAAAACCTTTATTTATGCTATATTAAGTCTGGAAAAACCCTTTTCAAGTTTCCAAAATCCCTTGGTTAAAACAGACCAAACTACCCTCCTTAGTTTCACGGTTTGGCTGCCGAGAAGCGTGGTAGTAGGTTTTTGAGGAGCGGATTCTGAAACCTAAATGGCACCAGATATAAATGTGATAGGGGAGAGGAAATTCCATGTCTGATTGTCTTTGGTTGCTTCCCAATGCTTACTCCTTTTTCCTACAAACTTACCAAAAATAAACCCCTTATTTCCCCAGTCTGAGAAGTCATTTTGTAAATTAATTCAAGTTCAGAAATCTTAATATAATTTATAGAATTGAAGAGTGTTTAGGTATGTACACCAGGTCTGATCACCATGGGGTTGAATTGCTCTCACAGGTCACCATTGGCCTCAAATTACTAAGCAATTCATCCATAATTCTATAAAAGATGAATTTGAACCATTGCTTCAGTTTGGTTGATGATTTAATTTCTGAATGCTTATGTGAGCATTACTTCTGTGTGTTGTGCCTCAGACTACTAGGAGATGACCCCTGCCTTCCATTCCCCTCTCCTTCCATCCCCTTCTCTTCCATTTCAGGTGTGGAGTGCTAGCTTGCAGACATTGAAGTATAATTAGAGTTATTTTCAGCCTCCATCAAGTTCAATTCAAGCCCTAGTGAATCCCATGCTTCACCTATGCTCACAACCCCTTGCTGGTCATGATTCGGGCCTCTTTCCCCTTAATTTTGGAATCATATGTGTATTGGTTAGTCAATAATGTAATTTCTGTTCTGTAGTGTCATTATCTTCTTAACATTGTATTTATCAGGTCAAGATATCTCAGACCCTAAAGAATATTATCTCAGTTTCATAAAAGGTCCCATTTTATCAATGTATGGGGGAATTGAGTGAATATGAGTGTTGTAATAAATAATTCACGATGGGGAAGTGATTGAAATAAGTATTTATTTTTATAGAGATCATATTTATCTCTATTATAAATCTCATGTTTTACAGAATTGGATTTAAACTGTTTTAATAGCTTTTTTAAGACCCTAGCTAGATTACTAGTTTTTAATAACTAGTTTTACAAAAAATGATGCAAAATAGGATCTGAAAACCCAAACTAGGATCTGTTAGTCCCTATGGGTCAGTAATAGGAATACCTTCCCATATAAATCTCCAGAACCCTTTTTTGTTTGCTTCATACCACCCCTTTGCATCCTCCTCTGCGCAGGGTTTCTCTTCAATAAAATTGCTAGAAATCCCCAAATTCACCCAAAACACCTTAAACTTTCTAAAACCTCAGAAAACTATTTAAATAAATTTTTTATGTTAAATTAAGGCTGTAACAAACCTCTGCAATTTTTTAAAACCTCTGGTTGAAACAGAACGAACTACTCTCCTCTGTTTCACGGTTTGGCTTCCTAGAAGCGTGGTAGTAGGTTTCCGCGCTGCGGATTCTGAAACCTAAATGGAACCAGATCTAAATGTGTTATAGGAGAGGAAATGCTATGTCTGAAATATATTTTTTTGCTTCCTACTAATCACTCTTGTCCTCTGCAAAATATCCCAGAAAAAACCATTGTTTTTCCCAATCTGAGAAGGCTCTGTGTGAACCAATTAAATTTCAGAATTATTGAAGTAAAATTATAGAATTAAAGTGTTCAGGTATGCACACCAAAAATAGGACATTGCATTGGTATCAAAGATATTTCCTTGGATCATCCTATGGAAATAAATATCTGACTGAATAAATTTGCAGCCATGTCATACTATGAGGATGACTATGATGAGTAGTATGAAGAATACTGCAGAAGATATGAAGAAGAAGAAATCCTCTATGTTGATGGAGGCATACTAAAACATGAATATGATGAAAACTATTGGACATCAGATGGGGAAGAGATTAGATCGTATTCTCCAATGGTTAAGAAAAACTTGACATAGATTATTGAAGCATGTGAGAACATGTCTCACTGCTATGAGGACTATCTAGTGTTGGGTAGGAATATATGTGCAAACCTTTCTTTTGGAGATTATATTTATTTCAAGTATGGATTCTGGCCTAAGCATGATTGTGAGAATTATTTCAAGAGCATCAAGCTATCCAAAGAGGAACCAATTTGTTCCAACTCTTTCAGAAAAGAAGAAGAGGACAGAACCAAAGGTCAATATTCCTCCAAGCCATCGACATGTTCAAGACTTAAGAGTTTGTTTGGTTTTCATTCAAAAAGAGCTTCTAAATATTGTGACATGAGTACCACTAAATATGAAAATTTCACAAGTTTCTTGGAGGAGAATAGAAATGAAGTGGACACAAATATCAAGGAGGTGAAGTGCAAATCACCACAAGGTGGTTGCATAAGAGAAGAAGTTAAAGAGGAATGCACTTCAAGTTTCTTGGTGGGTGATCTCTGGATCACTGCTCAAGGTTTTGGCTCATGTATGGGTGGTGAGACATCTTTTGGATCAGATCCAAAAGAGGTATACATATCATATTTATAGTCACCTCCTGAGCCACAGAATGAAGAAGAAACTTAGGCCACACTGCTCAGGTGTGAACCAGAATATTTGGTGGAGGAGCATGCCACTAAAGTTTATGTACAAAAAGAGGATAAGGTGAATAAAATGAATGATAAAAGTTCTTATTTTTGCAACAGACATGTACACCTGCAACCATATGATCCATGG
>LPNX010023660.1:0-24066 GCA_001517045.1 Pseudotsuga menziesii | reverse complement strand
ATGCCACTATTGGACCACTACCTTTATGGCTATTACGGATGCCACTAAGGATCCCAACCTTCCCTTCGAATTCTATCCTCTAGATATGTTGACAAAAATTGAAAATTACATTGGTAAATTTCATTTATATAGCCTTCAAACAAAAAAAACATGGTGAATGTCTTTCTCGAGGATCTATGTTGAAATTAATATATCAAAATGCCTTCTTTAAGAGAACTCTATTGTTTTAACTTTCACTAATTAAGTTTATTATCATTTTTATTGTATAATTATATTAATATATATTATAAATTAAATATTTTTATAATTTATTATATTATATAAATAAAAATAGAAACTTAAAAAAATATTTTTCTATAAAAAAATAATTGGGTGATCTTCCCAAGTTTTTGATCAAAATAAATACAGTTGTATCATAAAACATAAAATAGGACATTAATTTAGCTAGTAAGAGCAATCTACAATGTTCATGTAGCCAACTCATTCAAAGTGACTGGATTTTTGTAATATGCCAAACAGTTTATAGAGGGAAGAAGTAATGATCTGTTGTTAATTTTATGTTATATTTATGACTTGTGAAGGATGAGAATCAGAATCTAGATTTTAAACAGAAAAGAATAATGCAGAAATGTATAATCTGACTACAAAATTTCTTGTGCTCCGAATCTTATAATCTGAGCACACTGCTTCGTTTCAATGGAGATCCGACACCCTTCAATGGACATGAGAATGCCATGGTCATATTGCAACCTGAAATTTGATCAAATCCGAATGTCTAAAATAAAAAAAGATGTGTGGAATCAGTATTATATTTTTCCTTAGTATCAGTGCAGGTAGCCATTGGATTTCGAAGTCTGGGAAGAAATTGCTGACGTTAAAACTCATTATTCTTAAGAAGAGGTCCAAAAATGAGTGTCAAACAACTCATTATTCTTAATCTTAAGGCTAAAGAATTTGGTTGCTAATTATTTTTAAAATTTTAGTGTTAAGTGCAGTATCCGGGCTAGGCTATAGGGATGGAACCCCAACTGGGTTTAATGATGATTCTATTTTGGCATGTAAATCTCCCACAAACAAGATATTTATGAAGAAGAAAGTGTTGTAATGTAGAATTAGAGAATTGAATAATTGATTCCCGGATCATGAACCATGGAAGAGCATCTGCATTTCTAGCAATCTAGTAGAAAGTATGAATGATTGTCGAAATAGAATATTGGCAATAATATAGTTTTCAAAAGACCCCAATCATAAAATCATGAGTTGTTAGGGACAAACAAATTTTAAATAAGCATTAGAGGGTTTTAACAAATTTTAGATTATATTTAACCTAAATTAAATTTTATGATCTTTTATTTATGTTAAATTCTACTATTTTAAGTATTTCTCATTACACATGTACTACAGTGAAATGTAATAGCTTTATAACACTTGGAAAAATAAGGGTTAACAAGCGTAATTATTAAAGACTTATAACTTTATATCAATTCTAAAACACGATTAAAATTAAAATTAAAAGTTTTAACATTTAATAAAATATATTATTCCATATAACCTCGATATGTACAGCATTTTGTTTATAAAATTTAATTTTAAAATATAAAATAATTATAATCATTTAAAATTTATATTAAAATTTATTAAACCCATAAACATATTGGTAACCATTAATAATTTAGTATCAGGCTGTAAGACCCACATGGAATAGGAATAAAATCACTACAATTCATCGGCTCTCATTATGAATAACATGCTAACAACACTACTGCCAAGTGTTTTCATATTCCCATTTATGAGTTATCCATTTATGAGCTAACTTATAACTTTTATAATTTCAAATTGTTTTTAATTTGAAATCTTTGATCTATCTCTAAATTAAATTTTTTTATTAACATTAAACATATCATTCTGGTAATATATTTTGAAAAACTAAACATTTTAACCTTATACTAGCTCACCCATATAGTTTGTGTATATGGATTAAATGGATATGTATTAAATTGTTGGGAGATAATTGTGAAAAGTTTAAGATATTTTGGATTTTTTTTTATTCCTCATATTATCGATACCTAGCTACATGTTATCACAAACCTTTTTTTTTATTATCTCAAATTCTTCTAGTAATTTTCCATGAACTCTCCATTATCCATTCATTAGCTATGATTTATCCATGTATTTGTATGAGTTATCCATTTATGAGCTAACTTATATTTTTTAGAGTTTTTAATATAATTGTTTATTTAAAATTTTGAACGATTGGCATAAAATCAACAGGTCATAGATGAAAAATCATAAACAAACTCATAAACACATTGTTAACCATTAGTTAATTATATGCATTAAGTGATTCTTTTTTTTTTCAGAAGAAAATGTTATTCAATTGAATCAAAAGACATGTTTTACATAGCACCAATTAAGTGGGCACTCAATAATCAGCAATGAGCAAAGATATGTGTCAGTAGACTGAGAAAAACACAGTCAGAACAGACAGCAATCAGAATGTCAAAGCAATAACAGAAATGTTCAAATAATATACTGCATCCTACAAGATAGGAGAACTAAAGTCTGATCATGACAGAATTTACTCATCATTCCTATATAAAATAGGTCAGAAAAATGATAGAATCGAAGGAGATCATCAACAAAAAATTCCGGAGCAAAACTTTCTAGCAGAGAGGACTCTAACCAAGACAAAAACATATAGCAAGCACCAATAAATATTGATGGCAACTGATCGCTGAAAAAACTTGGCATTAAAATAGGAGAAATTGTCCTTCATTGATGACCTTGCCATCCAAAAATTATTAGAAAGAGCCATGACCCAAATCCAAATTTAAAGCCTTCTTTGAGAGTCCATCTTCCAGGGAGTTATGCTCCCGGAAAATGTGCTTGAAGATCACCTGAGGAGCCAGAAGAAGCAATTTTATTATATCTTTTCCCCAGTGCATCAGAGTGGGAACATCAAGTGCCGACGATCGATTAAGCCAAGAAATAATAATCAAAGAGTCACCAAATATCAACTGAATTGGAATACCCATCAACTGACTTATTCTGAGAACAACCCAAGGAGCCAAAAGTTCAGCTCTTGTATTTGTACCAAGACCACAACCAATGGAAAAACATAAATAATGCTGATCATTGAGATAAAGAACACATCTTGAACCACATATATTTGCTGCAGAGGCCCCATCAAAAAAGCCACAGGGAAATATCTGAGCAGGTTTGGAACCAACATTACGGATCTTCAAAGATTTAGTGGGAGCAGGATAAGTGCTTAACAGGCCTTCAACTCTGATGAATAAGGCTGGAAGAGCAAGTTTCCATTTTTCAAAGATACACTTGTTTCGAAGGTTCCAAATAACCCATAATATGAAAAAAGGGAAATATCTATAGGCATCCTTGCTAAAGGGGGAGTTAAACCAATGGATCAAGAGAGAGTAGACCGAGTCCTAGGTGGGAAATACAACACCAAATTTATCAGCAAAGTAAGATAAAGTTCTCAAACTGATAGGGCACGATAAAAAGAGATGGGGTATATCTTCCGAATTATTTCCACAAAGGATGCATTTGCTTGGCCCCTGAAATCCTTTTCTTTGTAGTTGATCCCAGGTTAAGATACGCCCTTTAATGACGAGCCATGTAAAACAGATAATTTTCAGGGGGATACGTTGATGCCAAAGGAATTCCAGCGAAGGGTCTAGAGTCTCAAAACAACTGAAAGAGATGCTTTCATATCCTTTAGCAGCAGATAAGGAGCCTACAAAATTTGAATGAGACCAGAGAAGAGAATCATCTTGTTCTAATAAAAATATTCTGCCATATTCCAAACACCGAACATAGCTTTCCCAATGTAATTTCCAATCATTACAAAGGTCTAAATCAGTAGCTGAAAACCAGTAAGAAGAAGCTAAAAAGGTAAGATTTCTTGCCTGATTTCATGTAACAATACCAAAATCTTCTAAATACTCCTGTAAAACAGCGGGCATAATGTAATTTGATCCAAAACCTACCATGGAATCAACCCCAATCCGAACAGAAGATCCATTTCCAACATTCCAAATCAGACCTTTGCCCATCCACAGCAAAGTTTCAACAAACCCTCTCCATAAAATAGAGACATTTTGAACAGCAAATCTTTTTTCTCTTAACCAGATATGGATGGGTCTATTCTTCAAGTATTTTACTGAGATGAGCTTATTCCAGATGCCAGAACTATTTAGCACCATCCAGAAAATTTTCAATCTTAAAGAAAGGCTAAAACTGGGTAAGTGTTTGATCCCCCAACCTCCCTGAGAAATCAGATGGGGCAGCTCTTTCCGATTCATAAGATGAAATTTAGATTTATTTATTGAGGAACCCCAATGGAATGAGAAGATAAGCTTCCTGAGTCTGTCAAGAATGCTGGCCGAAATAGGAAAGAGGGATAACCAGTAAACTGGGATACTTGTGAGGACTGAGCGAATGAGAACAAGTTGGCCTCCTAAAGACAGCATTCGATTGGTCCAATGGGAAATCCTTTTTTCAAATTTAGCAACAAGCCAGAGCCAATCTCTTATTAACTAGCCAGAAGGCTTCAAATAGAAACCAAGATAAACAAATCCTTTAGATAGCAAATCAATTCTGTAGGGAAAAATGCCACCTAAATTTTGAAGGAAATCCGCATCTAGGTCATTATGAAGGAAACTGGATTTACTAATATTTATACTCATGCCAGAAGCTTCATAAAATATATCTAGAATTTCCTTGAAAGCCTTCCATTCCTCAACAGAGCCAAAACCAAATAATGGTCAAACTCTAAAAATTAACATTTAGTTAACTATATGTATTAGTTAAAACTCAGTAACATTAACATTTTAGCTAGCCAAGTCAAAAAAGAAGTCCAAAATTGAGCTTCAAAAAACTCATTCTTACTCTTAAGGCCAAATAATTTGGTTGTTAATTATTTTTAAAATTTTAGTATTAAATGCAGTATCCAAGCTGTAAGCGCCGCATGCAATAATAATAAAATCACTACAAAACATGCTAACAACAGTACTGCAAGTGTTCTCACAGTCCCACTAATAAATAAAATTAAAATTTAAAATTGGGATTATGATCAGTATATAAATAAAATTGCATGAAAAACTAATAACATGGTAACAACAAAGTACTGCAACTGCACTTCCTCGAGGCATGCAATGCAGGAATCACAGCTTACAAATACCTTTCTTGATTCCCTACCAGGGATAGAGCTCGATCGCTACTTGAGTTGCAGTTATTTTGCAAACTTCATTGCTTCCCTCCCTTAAAGCAAGCACCAATAAATATTGATGGCAACTGATGGCTGAAAAAACTCAGCATTAAAATAGGACAAATTGTCCTTCATTGATGACCTTGCCATCCAAAAATTCTGAGAAAGAACAATGAACCAAATCCAAATTTAAAGCCTTCTTTGAGAGTCCATCTGCCAGGGAGTTATGCTCTCGGAAAATGTGCTTGAAGATCACTTGAGGAGCCAAAAGAAGCAATTTTATTATATCTTTTCGCCAGTGCATCAGAGTGGGAACATCAAGTGCCGACGATCGATTAAGCCAAGAAATAATAATGAAAGAGTCACCAAATATCAACTGAATTGGAATACCCATCAACTGACTTATTCTGAGAACAGCCCAAGCAACCAAAAGTTCAGCTCTTGTATTTGTACCAAGACCACAACCAATGGAAAAACATAAATAATGTTGATCATTCAAATAAAGAACACATCCTGAACCACATATATTTGCTGCAGAGGCCCCATCAAAAAAGCCACAGGGAAAGGTCAGAGCAGGTTTGGAACCAACATTCCGGATCTTCAAAGATTTAGTGGGAGCAGGATAAGTGTTTAACAGGCCTTCAACTCTGATGAATAAGGCTGGAAGAGCAGGTTTCCAGTTTTCAAAGATACACTTGTTTCGAAGGTTCCAAATAATCCATAATATGAAAAAAGGAAGATATCTATAGGCATCCTTGCTAAAGGGGGAGTTAAACCAATGGATCAAGAGAGAGTAGACCGAGTCCTGGGTGGGAAATACAACACCAAATTTATCAGCAAAGTAAGAGAAAGTTCTCAAACTGATAGGGCACGATAAAAAGAGATGGGGTATATCTTCCGAATTATTTCCACAAAGGATGCATTTGCTTGGCCCCTGAAAGCCTTTTCTCTATAGTTGATCCCAGGTTAATATGTGCCCTTTTAATGATGAGCCATGTAAAACAGATAATTTTCAGGGGGATACGTTGATGCCAAAGGAATTCCAGCGAAGGGTCTGGAGTCCCAAAACAACTGAAAGAGATGCTATCATATCCTTTAGCAGCAGATAAGGAGCCTACAAAATTTGAATGAGACCAGAGAAGAGAATCATCTTGTTCTAATAAAAATATTCTGCCATATTCCAAACCCCGAACATAAATTTCCCAATGTAATTTCCAATCACTACAAAGGTCTAAATCAGCAGCTGAAAACCAGTAAGAAGAAGCTGAAAAGGTAAGATTTCTTTCCTGATTTAATGTAACAATACCAAAATCTTCTAAATACTCTCGTAAACCAGCTGGAAGAATGTAATTTGATAAAAAACCTACCATGGAATCAACCCCAATCCGAACAGAAGATCCATTTCCAACATTCCACATCAGACCTTTGCCCATCCACGGCAAAGTTTCAACAAACCCTCTCCATAAAATAGAGACATTTTGAAAAGCAAATATTTTTTCTCTTAACCAGATATGGACAGGTCTATTCTTCAAGTATTTTACTTAGATCCGCTTATTCCAGATGCCAGAACTATTTAGCACCATCCATAAACTTTTCAATCTTAAAGAAAGGTTGAAACTCGGTAAGTCTTTGATCCCCCAACCTCCCTGAGAAATCGGACGGGCCAGCTCTTTCCAATTCATGAGATGAAATTTAGATTTACTTGTTGAGGAACCCCAGAGGAATGAGAACATAAGCTTCCTGAGTGTGTCAAGAATGCTGGCCGGAATAGGAAAGAGGGATAACCAGTAAACTGGGATACTCATGAGGACTGAGAGAATGAGAACAAGTTGGCCTCCTAAAGACACCATTCGATTGGTCCAATGGGAAATCCTTTTTTCAAATTTAGCAACAAGCCAGAGCCAATCTCTTATTAAGTAAGCAGAAGGCTTCAGATAGCAACCAAGATAAACAAAGCCTTTAGATAGCAAATCAATTCTGTAGGGAAAAATGCCAGCTAAATTTTGAAGGAAATCCGCATCCAGGTCATTATGAAGGAAACTGGATTTATTAATATTTATACTCATACCAGAAGCTTCACAAAATATATCTAGAACTTCCTTGAAATCCTTCCATTCCTCAATAGAGCCAAAACCAAATAATGGTCAAACTCTACAAATTAACATTTAGTTAACTATATGCATTAGTTAAAACTCAGTGACATTAACATTTTAGCTAGCCAGGTCAAAGAAGAGGTCAAAAATTGAGCTTCAAACAACTCATTATTCTTAAGCTTAAGGCTAAATAATTTGGTTGTTAATTACTTTTAAAATTTTAGTATTAAGTGCAGTATCCAGGCTGTAAGCCCCAAATGGAATAGGAATAAAATCAATCTAGACAATATAATTGGCTTGAAAAAGCATAAACAAACTCATAAAATCATTGTTAACCATTAGTTAATTATATGCATTAAGTGATTCTTTTTATTAAAACTGTATTCTTATTTAGTGGTCAAAAAATTAACATTTAGTTTACTATACGTATTAGTTAAAACTCAGTAACATTAACATTTTAGCTAGCCAAGTCAAAAAAGAAGTCCAAAATTGAGCTTCAAACAACTCATTCTTAATCTTAAGGCCAAATAATTTGGTTGTTAATTATTTTTAAAATTTTAGTATTAAATGCAGTATCCAAGCTGTAAGCGCCGCATGCAATAAGAATAAAATCACTACAAAACATGCTAACAACAGTACTGCAAGTGTTCTCACAGTCCAACTAATAAATAAAATTAAAATTTAAAATTGGGATTATGATCAGTATATAAATAAAATTGCATGAAAAACTAATAACATGGTAACAACAAAGTACTGCAACTGCACTTCCTCGAGGCATGCAATGCAGGCATCACGGCTTACAAATACCTTTCTTGATTCCCCACCAGCGATAGAGCTCGATCGCTACTTGAGTTGCAGTTAGTTTGCAAACTTCATTGCTTCCCTCCCTTATATTTTTTGCAAACTTCATTGCTTCCCTCCCTTATTTTCCAAACTTCATTGCTTCCCTTCCTTATAGAAAGCACCAATAAATATTGGTGGCAACTGAAGGCTGAAAAGACTCAGCATTAAAATAGGACAAATTGTCCTTCATTGATGACCTTGCCATCCAAAAATTCTGAGAAAGAACCATGACCCAAATCCAAATTTAAATCCTTCTTTGAGAGTCCATCTACCAGGGAGTTATGCTCTCGGAAAATGTGCTTGAAGATCACCTGAGGAGCCAAAAGAAGCAATTTTCTTATATCTTTTCCCCAGTGCATCAGAGTGGGAACATCAAGTGCCGACGATCGATTAAGCCAAGAAATAATAATCAAAGAGTCACCAAATATCAACTGAATTGGAATACCCATCAACTAACTTATTCTTAGAACATCCCAAGTAGCCAAAAGTTCAGCTCGTGTATTTGTACCAAGACCACAACCAATGGAAAAATAGAAATAATGCTGATCATTCAGATAAAGAACACATCATGAACCACATATATTTGTTGCAGAGGCCCCATCAAAAAAGCCACAGGGAAAGGTCAGAGCAGGTTTGGAACCAACATTCTGGATCTTCAAAGATTTAGTGGGAGCAGGATAAGTGTTTAACAGGCCTTCAACTCTGATGAATAAGGCTGAAAGAGCAGGTTTCCATTTTTCAAAGATACACTTGTTTCGAAGGTTCCAAATAATCCATAATATGAAAAAAGGCAGATATCTATAGGCATCCTTACTAAAGTGGGAGTTAAACCAATGGATCAAGAGAGAGTAGACCGAGTCCTGGGTGGGAAATACAACACCAAATTTATCAACAAAGTAAGAGAAAGTTCTCAAACTGATAGGGCACGATAAAAAGAGATGGGGTATATCTTCCGAATTATTTCCACAAAGGATGCATTTGCTTGGCCCGTGAAAGCATTTTCTCTGTAGTTGATCCCAGGTTAAGATACACCCTTTAATGACGAGCCATGTAAAACAGATAATTTTCAGGGGGGGATACGTTGATGCGAAAGGAATTCCAATGAAGGGTCTGGAGTCTTAAAACAACTGAAAGAGATGCTGTCATATCCTTTAGCAGCAGATAAGGAGCCTACAAAATTTGAATGAGACCAGAGAAGAGAATCATCTTGTTCTGATAAAAATATTCTGCCATATTCCAAACCCCGAACATAGCTTTCCCATTGTAATTTGCAATCATTACAAAGGTCTAAATCAGCAGCTAAAAACCATTAAGAAGAAGCTGAAAAGGTAAGATTTCTTGCCTGATTTAATGTAAGAATACCAGAATCTTCTAAATACTCCCGTAAACCAACTGGAAGAATGTAATTTGATCCAAAACCTACCATGGAATCAACCCCAATCCGAACAGAAGATCCATTTCGAACATTCCAGATCAGACCTTTGCCCATCCACGACAAAGTTTCAACAAACCCTCTCCATAAAATAGAGACATTTTGAACAGCAAATCTTTTTTCTCTTAACCACATATGGACAGGTCTATTCTTCAAGTATTTTACTGAGATGAGCTTATTCCAGATGCCAGAACTATTTAGCACCATCCAGAAACTTTTCAATATTAAAGAAAGGGTGAAACTGGGTAAGTGTTTGATCCCCCAACCTCCCTCAGAAATCGGACGGGCCAGCTCTTTCCAATTCATGAGATGAAATTTAGATTTATTTGTTGAGGAACCCCAGAGGAATGAGAAGATAAGCTTCCTAAGTCTGTCAAGGATGCTGGCCGGAATAGGAAAGAGGGATAACCAGTAAACTGGGATACTCGTGAGGACTGAGCGAATGAGAACAAGTCGGCCTCCTAAAGACAGCATTCAATTGGTCCAATGGGAAATCCTTTTTTCAAATTTAGCAACAAGCCAGAGCCAATCTCTTATTAAGTAAGCGGAAGGCTTCAGATAGCAACCAAGATAAACAAATCCTTTAGATAGCAAACCAATTCTGTAGAGAAAAATGCCAGCTAAATTTTGAAGGAAATCCGCATCCAAGTCATTATGAAGGAAACTGGATTTATTAATATTTATACTCATGCCAGAAGCTTCACAAAATATATCTAGAACTTCCTTGAAAGCCTTCCATTCCTCAACAGAGCCAAAACCAAATAATGGTCAAACTCTAAAAATTAACATTTAGTTAACTATATGCATTAGTTAAAACTCAGTAACATTAACATTTTAGCTAGCCAGTTCGAAGAAGAGGTCAAAAATTGAGCTTCAAACATCTCATTATTCTTAATCTTAATGCTAAATAATTTGGTTGTTAATTACTTTTAAAATTTTAGTATTAAGTGCAGTATCCAGGCTGTAAGCCCCACATGGAATAGGAATAAAATCAATCTAGACAATATAATTGGCTTGAAAAAGCATAAACAAACTCATAAACTAATTGTTAACCATTAGTTAATTTTATGCATTAAGTAATTCATTTTATTAAAACTGTATTCTTATTTAGTGGTAAAAGAATTAACATTTAATTTACTATATGTATTAGTTAAAACTCAGTAACATTAACATTTTAGCTAGCCAAGTCAAAAAAAGTCCAAAATTGAGCTTCAAACAACTCATTCTTAATCTTAAAGCCAAATAATTTGGTTGTTAATTATTTTTAAAATTTTAGTATTAAATGCAGTATCCAAGCTGTAAGCGCCGCATGCAATAAGAATACAATCACTACAAAACATGCTAACAACAGTACTGCAAGTGTTCTCACAGTCCCCTAATAAATAAAATTAAAATTTAAAATTGGGATTATGATCAGTATATAAATAAAATTGCATGAAAAACTAATAACATGGTAACAACAAAGTACTCCAACTGCACTTCCTCGAGGCATGCAATGCAGGCATCACGGCTTACAAATACCTTTCTTGATTCCCCACCAGCGATAGAGCTCGATCGCTACTTGAGTTGCAGTTATTTTGCAAACTTCATTGCTTCCCTGCCTGTGTGAGAATTTGGCTGGCCGTAACAATGGCGCGATACAGCGCATGGGTTGGTATTTTCTGTTTTTTCTTGGCCCTAGAGAGCACAGAAGCGTTTGCCTACAGAGTAGGCGGGAAGAAAGGCTGGGGAGTGCCCCCGGGAAATGGATCTGGATCTCGATCGGCCGATGTCAGCTACAACGATTGGGCGGAAAGGCACAGATTTCAAATCGGAGACTCCCTCTGTAAGTACTTATTACAGCTACTTCACGATGTCATTGTAATTGAATTTGAGTTTGAGGTTTTAGATTAGTATTATCATTTGTTTCTTTTGTTTGTGATTTCCTTGGCCATAATTACTATATATTTGCTTTGCATTGCAGTGTTTAAGTACCCCCGAGGCAGCGACTCCGTGCTGGTTGTGACAGAGAAGGCCTACAGAACCTGCAATACTTCAAACCCCATCGTTTATTCCACGAATGGGGATTCGATTTTCAGGTTCACTGTGTCTGGTCCCTTCTACTTCATCGGCGGCGCTGCGGAGAATTGCTTAAAGGGGCAGAAGCTGGTCATAGTGGTCATGGCGGAGCGGGATTCGAGCCTGGGTTGGAATTCGCCTGTTCTACCACAAGCGTCTTCTGCAACCGTTGCGTATTCTCGTGGGTACAGCGCTCCTCTCCCAACTGGAGCTGCTGTGGCCATTTCTTCTCGTCCTTCCTTTGTTTTCACCAATCTCTACCGTTACAATGATAGCGTGTAAGCTTCTGTTTCTATAAACAGACAGACAGAGACAGACTATGTATGTTTTCAGCATCTTTACAATGATAGCGTGTAAGCTTCTGTTTGCTTACATCTGTGCTGAACGTTGTTGAATGAATGTAAAGATCAGCTGTGCTGAACGTTTGAGTGAATATTATTAGTGTTTTTTAAACTTCATACATATTGGAGATCAGTTGTGTTGAACTTTTATAATCTTTTAACTTGCCATTTCTGTCGGTCTTTTCTTTGTTTATAATATTATATTATAAACAAAAAAAAGGTATTTTTCTTTATAATATTATATTTATTTTGAATGTTTAGCTATATTTATTTTAGCTATATAGCTATATTTATTTTAGCTATATTTTGAATTTGCTTTGAATATTTGAAGCTCAATGGCAATCCTTATCCAGATTGTCATATTTGAAGCTATATTTTGAATGTTGTCATATCTAAGGCAATCCTAAGGCAAAATGGCCTCACAATACAACCGTTCCATCTCCATATGGTGTTTTCCTAAATGCATCATATGATGGAAGTAATGTATGTTTGCCATGTGACCAATGTCATGTTAAAACTCATAAATGCGGAGATTAGGAAGAAACCCTATAACTGAGCAGCTTGCCTTATGCCATAGGGCATAGTACAATATATATATATATATATATATATATATATATATATATATAAAATAAAACTTTGATCTTTTTAAAGTTGGTTAAAGTTGGTTTAAAAGATTTAAATTAAATTAATTTATATCTAAATTTTAATAAAGTTAGCAAAGTAAATCAAATATATAGTACCCGAAAAGCACAGGAAAGGAGAGTACTGCTGATGAATTAACACCTTTACATCCATCGATTATAGTAGCTATGAGACTATAGTGCAGCAAAGGCCAGATTAGTGGTTGGAGTACTTACACACACTTTCCATTACTCAATTATATACGACTGAAATCAGCTCGACGAATTCGTTCCCCCACATAATCTTGATTACTAATGAATCCACTCTTCTGAATTCTTTAAAAGGAAAGGACGAATATATAATGTATGCTTGATTACTAATCCCCCATATTATAATGTTTTTATTTATTAAAATTTAAATAAGAATATATAATGTATGCTTGTAAGCTATCATGTAAACTTAAGACACCTGGTTAACCATAATTGATGGCATGTGACCACGGGGCAATGAAGTTCCACGTGTTATACATGTATGTATGTTTAACTAATGTAAACTTATGGACCTATGCTCCATGAAATACAATCATAGCACAAATTTATGATGTTGATTTATGGACCTATCCTCAATGAAATATACATGTCAGCTTTATGATTGAGATTGATAAATATCAAGGGAAACCACAATACTCTCCTACAATGTGTAGAAAATTCTACAATGTTTGCTTCAACATATGGACCTATGCTCCTTGGAATTTATATGTCAGCTTTATGATTCAGACTGATAAATAACAAGCGATTGCATTCAGGTTAGGTTAGCCTTTACTAAACAATGTATTTATGTCTATAGATTTTGTTTAATAACAGTAGTTCTTATTTTTATAGATTTTATCTAACAACCATAATTGTTACCAAATGCCGTGACATTGCCACTTGGTGGCTCTTGTTTGTATTATATTTTAGTTAATATACTTTTATTTTAATTTTAGCAATAAAATAATGTTCGCAATAAATTAAAATTAAAACATTATTTATATAAGTGAAATAAATTAAATAACAATTATTCTCCTAAGTATTTTTTTGAAGGAAAATTTTTCCTAGAAAGTTATGTTTGTACCTTGCTAATTGACTTAATTACAAAACACATTTGAGATATCTATGTGCAACTTGGGTTGTGCCATTGGGTGGAAATGGGACTTAAACAAATAACAAGGAGTGAGGGAGCTAGGGTTTCACGAAGAAGTGGGGTGGGGCATGAGTAAGGAGTTTTATGATTATCATGGGCATTATCAATATCCTTCTACTGTGGCATTTGGTGGGTTGAAGTAGCTAAGTGCATGTTGAGTAGAAAATCTAAATTACATTTGTATACTTAGGAGATAGGATATGCTTGATTATTGGTAGTTTCCCAATACAATAGAATTTTCTTAGGAAGTGACAATTATATAAAAAAATAAATCAATTGAATATCAATAGGTTATGGTAATATGTGAATTAGCCATTGCTAGGATATTGCATATGGTACCCCTATTCAGGAAATTAAAATCCTTAATCTAAATCACAGGACTAGATCTTAATGATTTCCTAACACATGACTTTGTATTTCTAATTGTAGATGGTGAGCTAATAAAGGATAATTCTAGGGGCGAAATTTAGCCCATGGGCTATTTTAAGGGGGTTTTCACGAAAAAAAGATTCGCCATTTTGCAATTTTTGAAGCCCTCTTTCACCCAATTTTGATGGGGTAAACTTTTTTCACCCTAAAAATCGCCAAATTATTATATAAACGATATAAAATCCTTGGAAATTAAAATATTTTTTGAAAATATCGCCAAACATTTTATTGTTGGTGTTTTAAGAATTGGTAAGATTCGCTAACATTTATACACTTTTAAATAAGTATGCTTCCTTAAAATCATTTCTGGAGCTAATTAGAAATTTATAATGAATGAATAGTGCATCATGAATAAGTAGATTGTCAACCTAAGCTAATTCATAGATTTTTTCATTCTTCTTGATAATTTGATTTTCAACTCTCTCTAGATGATGGTTTGTTTTTTACTGTTGGCCTAATATTCCCTTCTATCTCAACCCAAGGTTCAACAACAACACAATACCAACAAGACACCAAAATACATCGTCGTGACACAACATGCTCAGTCAGCAACACCTACGAGGTAGGCGTAGTCTCACCCGAGATATCTTAATGTGTAACTGTCAGAACCATGTTTTCATAGTTGGAGAGGGTTTATAGTCCCTTGGTGCATGGCCAAGGCACTCGACAGAGATGGAGGGATGGAATCTTGTACTATGCGATAAAGGTATAACTATGTGCCAAAACCGACACGTGACACAACCTCATCCTTAACGAATTAACAACTAGTGCAACTATCCGGCACAACTGATTCTTTGAGAATACTAAATAGTGTGCGACTTGTATTGTAACTTAGTAGATTAACCATGAAATCATAGATAACATGCCAACAATTCCTTGAACATTCATTTATTCACTAATTGGTAATATTGCGACATGCATTCAATAGTAACTGTAACAATATAAAGTAAGCAAACATTCACATAAGCCTTCAATATTCAACAACATTCATTCATTCGACACAGGAAGTAACATGGAAACCCATCACGGAAAAACCACCAAGGTGCTCTTCATCTGGCATGAGCAATGTTTATAGCACTTTGTAGTTTGCAACTTGTAGACTTTTCTTAAGATATGTCTTTTGCTCAAATCTTTTTTCTCTCATGCTCTCTGGTTTATTGATTCTATCTACTTCTACTAATCTGCACACAGCGTGAATCAACTCTTCTACTCTACTATCTGTGCACTCAACTACATATTTGTAGCTCAATAGCCTTCTACTAGAGTCATCTTTTGAGTCAACAATGAACTCTGAAAAACTAAACTAAATCTAACTTATTGAACTTAACTGATCGAACCCTTATACAGAGCGGGTTCCTCCTATTTATAGTATTTACAAGACTGTGCAGGGTCAACTGAGTACAACTCAGTTATTATAGACGTAAGTAGCTACAAAATATCTTCAATTACATTAATGCCAACCAATACCTAGCCACAAAAGTCCTGCATGACATTAACCATAGCCTTAAATAGCCACGGAAACATCTTTCATCTTGTCTATACTAGTCATAGCTAGCCGCAAAACTATCCTTGGTATTCGGTCGGTTCATCCTTCTATAGTCTTCCTTAACTTTCACCTGTTCTTCTTTAACTCTTCTACGTGCCTCTTCCATCATCTCATATTTTTCTTTCCTTGTCGCAATGATCCTCGCCGCAACTTCCTCTGCTATATGATTCTTTTCCATCCTTTACCTGCTTTTCTCCTTCATCATACACTCGTTTTTCCTCTTGGGCATGCACATTAGATACTTCATTATGCACTTTTCCTAGCCCAACGAGCCCCCAACACTCGCATGTGGCTCGTCCCAAGCCACGAAGTAAAAATTGATGTCCCAGCAAAAATTGAGTGTTCGCAACATCCAAACTTCTGGTGCAAGATGCGCCAAAAGAGCAACCTTGTCCTGAAACTCCTTCCAAATTTGTTGCATGATTGCAACTATCTATGTTAATTCCTTTTCCTTAATGTCCAATCATTCCACATGGTTAGAACTGATATCTTTCGATAGTCCCTCCCCCAATCACTGAGTAATAGTCAGGAGCTTTTGTTGTATAGGCTGAAGAAGGCCTGTAGCTCGCTCTACCTCCGACTGGTGTTCTATGATCTCATCATTTCTTTTTTGTTCCTAGTCACAGAGAGATTTCACTTCTTGCTGTAACTTCTTGAGCTCTGTGACCTTCGCGCTCCTCTCTTTGATTAGCATATTTTTCATGTCTGCCTTCAGCGTGGTGATTTTTTCATCAGCTTGTTGTGCATATTCCTTTATCTTGTCCTTGGTCTCAGCATCTAGAAGTGATTCCCACATTATGGAAACAACTTCAACTGCCTCAGTGTACATTGTTTCTCCTCGTCTTATCATTTCCTCGTCCTTATAAACTGCTTTGTTGCGCTCTTCAAGCACCTCATGAGGTGTTCTTGGTGTCTTCCTTACTTTTAACTCCTCAACGTGGCTCCTCAAGTCTGTAGCAATCCGGGATAGGCATGCTACCTTTGTAGTCGAGTTTCTATTTTCTTGGCCTTCTTATAAACGAAAATATGCAAATTCTTTTTTCTACACTCATAAGTTTGTGAATTTGCGATTCTTTTGTCTGCTAGGGTTTTTTTTGTTGGACTTTTCCCTAGGACTCCCTTATGTAAATTGTAATTTCATTTTCATGAGTTTTTCTTACCTTATTAAGCCTTATGACGACTTCCCTGACTTTGATTATCATCTGTTTAGTCCGAGCTTGTCTCATGTCTAGCCAATCGGAGCCATTTTATATATCTTTTACAACTTGATTCCCCATTTTTACTAGGAGGGGATTTTCCCCCAAGTGTCATTATCCTACACATGTTTCCTTGCATTAAGCATAGGTATGTTCCGCTACTTGGAACTAGTTTGTTTCCCCCTTGACAATTGTCTCCTCCTAGATGTATAGCACTTCTATTCCTTTTCAAGCTTTTCAAAATATCTGAAAAAACTCCAAAAAATAAAAAAAACAAAAAGTCGGATAGGAAAAGACGTTATCTTTCTCAGCAGTTGAGTCGTGAAGCCTTCAAACAAAGCACCATATATCACATCCGTTGGTTGGGTTAATAGTTTGAATTTAGGAGCTGTACTTGTTTCTCTGAGTTTATCTCCACTGACTGGCTAAGCTTCCAGTCCCTCTTTCAATGCCTCCTATGTCACAGAGATGTCTCAGTTTTTTATATTGAGTCTATGCTGCCTACATTCAGTCACCATTCACCTTTATTCTCTTGTTTGAACGACGTTGAATCATGATTCGACCATTCCTCAGTTTTCTTGACTTTACATGTTGGTCATTCCTGGTACTTGTCTTGGTTCGAGCATATTATGATTGAGTCCTTCCACATTATACAACTTTGCTAAGTACCTTGTGTTGGATGATGGGGGATGCCCTAATTCCCTCCTTCTAGTGGATTTCATCCCGTCGACTTCAGATCATTTATTCTGGGATAGGAGTATAGAGTCATTTGAGTGCCTTGAGACTTACAATAATCAGTGGTAGGTTTTCTTTCCATCGACAGTTTTGGGAATACATCAATGTCCCCTGATCAATGGATTCTTCCAAGTGTTCGACCTCAACACATTTATTCACACTTGTTCAATTGCAATCTAGTACCTTGATTTCCATTTTCATTGTCAGTGGGTGATCTTGTGTCTATTAATGGTATACATCAATAACCAGTAATCAGATGATGGACTACTATGTTCGACCTCGACAGCTCTATTCACATAGTAGGACATGTACTCGTAGCAGTTTATGTATAAGACTTTCCAGATTGGTGGCATTTCATATATGCTACCTCCTTGATCATGCCAGTGTTCATGAGATTTCAGCTCTCGTGACTTGATTCCAGTGTATGCCAGATATCTTCACCCATTATGGAGATCTTGATCCATTGTATATCTTCAGCATTCATGGATATCATGATCCTTTGTATATATTCATCATGGAGATTCTAATATATCTATATTGTATGTGGTGATGACCACACATGTCATATTTTGTATCATGCCTATTCATGGCCATTGTACTCTTATGTATCTGAGACTACTATATGTACTTGCAGTCATATGCAGAGATATTTGTACTATATTGTTGGATGGATAGTTCTTCCACTTGGTTCTTCATCACTCCACTTCTGAGATGGACTTATAATGTATTTTGGCCATCGTATCACCCCTCTGACCTCACACATTAGGGGGCATCTATTATAGTTGATTTTACCACACATGGTAGATCACACATTTATGGCCTTCCATGTCCCTTTGCAAACTCTTTGGACCCTATGGACTATTTTTGTACCTTTGATGTTTCCAAGATCATCCCTAAAAACACCTGTTATTTTTCATACGTGAATTTTAAACCCATTCTCGCATATACACGCGGATATAACCCTTAAACCCCCGTACATCGGGATGTGTGCAAAAGGCAAAATATTTTTGGAGTTTTCCTTGATGTGGATCCAAGTCACTTGTCTCTTGGCCTTCCATATGCCTTGAGATCGCTCAGATTTGACCTTCCATTATCCCATTGAAGCACTATATAAGGAAACCTCTGGATACATTGAAAGGGGAGGAATTGAAGAGCAAGAAAACTATAGTCCATTGTTGCCATAGCTTCCTTATACTTGAGTTTACATCCCTTTGTCCTTTGGAGCACTTGGTGTTCTTCCCAAACTTTCCTTTGTTTGTGAGCTTGCTATCGAGAGATGGAGGATTGAGGTGGTGGAGGCCTAGGTGGAGGACTCAGTTTCATTGATTCGCAGATGTGCCGACATAGGTTGTTATTCTTGTAATCTCTTATTTATATTAATAGAAATATCTTTTCATATCTAATGATGTGAATTTAAATGAATATTGAATCCATGGATTCTTTTAATTGCTTATACATTATTGATTATATATGCTAGAGTAGGTCTAACACCATTATATAGCATGCTTGTACTATTTTTTGATTGTTTAGAGAGAAAATTGTTAACACAAGTGGAATTGGAAAAGCTCAATGGGGATCTACATCAACCATCCGGAATAAGGTAAGTTTCGAGATCCTTTAGTGTTAGATGTTTTATTTCTCTTGCATATCGGGAAGGGATTGATTTCTGTGGTTACTCTATCTGTTTTGGTACACCCCAAGCCATAGGAAGTTTTCTCTGTAACACAATACATAAAACATTCCCTTTAAAATGCGATTAAAACTAGCCTTTGAAATTTGATCACTCGAGGTTATGAAAAATTAACACTTTGTCTTCCTAACACTAAAAAAAGTTCTAAAGGAGAAAGTATCAGGAAAAAAAGTGAAAATATTAAAATGCTAAAAGGGGAGGAATAATAAGAAAAAACACTCTCCTTTTTTATTCATTGAATTTGACAAATAAATCAGGCATGTGCATGTATTTTACAGAAGCAAGTCAATTTTAGATAGCTTCACTCAATTTTGGATATCTTCACTCAATTTTTGAATAGCTTCACTCAAAGGCAATTATATTGAATAAATTGCACTATAACATATACATACCAACCTTTTCTGCAATATCTTGTACTCATTTCTGTAAATGGTATGATCTACAGTAAAATCCAAGTAATCCAAAACAACAACTGATAGTATTTTCCATTTTTTCATGGCCATAACTAAAAATGCACACCAATTCCAATCGAAGTACACTCTAGGTATCAAATTTGGAAGTTTGCATACAAAAACCTAATTAGAGTCGTATAGTTTTAATTTCAGACATAAAAAATTCTATTGTGAAATAAGAAATGCATCCAACATTTTAAATGAGAGCTAAACAACTGTTAATGTTGGTTTCTTGTTCACGGGCATCATAGTTTCACTAGTAAATCTTGTATTTATAGAATTTTGGCATGACAAGGAAAACATAGAAAAGAGGTTGAATTGGATAGTTATTTGGAAACCAATCTCATGGCCTCTGCAGGTTTGTATCATCTGTATCCTTTTTATTATAATATAAATCACCATCCTTCCTTTCACAAATAAATAAATGAGAACATAATAGATATAATACATTCCAAGGAAAAAAACAAAGATAATGCAAAAATATAACCAGATCGATACTCAAGAAATTTTTAAAAGGGGCCCAATAGCATTTTTTATTATATTATTCTTTCATTACAGAGCAGAGGGGCCCAATAGAAATTTTTATTATTCTTTGTTTGAGATGAATTTACTCAATACAATAGGACCTTTTGAAATGAATTGAACTGAATATATGTATCTTTAAAGCTTCCTTTGTTTTCAGCATCTTTAAAGCTTCTGTTTCTATAGGCAGACAGACTATGTTTTCAGCATCTTTACAATGAATTTTTCCTATTTTTTTCCTTCCTCTTGTTACAGTCATAAGTTTGTGAATTTGAGATTTTTTTTTGTCTACTATGAAAGATGGTTTTTTTTCCTTTATAATATTATATTTGCTTTGAATGTTTAGCTATATTTGCTTTATAATATTATATTTGGTTTGAATGTTTAGCTAGATTTGGTTTGAATGATATTATATTTGGTTTGAATGTTGTCATATTTGGGGTAATCCTTATCCCGATTGTGGAAACATGGTATGGTGGAAGTTATGTATGTTTGCGATGTGACCAATGTCATGTTAAAACTCATAAATGTCGGGATTAGGGAGAAACGCCCATAAATGACAGGACTCTGGATGGAGTAGCTTGCAAGCTTGCCTTGTGCCATAGGTCATGGTACAAAATATATATACTAGCATACCCCAAAGCGGGGGCAATGAAACATGGAGAATAATTTCGATATGTTTCATTTATAAAGCGGGGGAAATGAAACACTAAAAAAAATTCAATCTGTTTAAAAAATGAGACAAAGTTGTGTGTATATAATATAAGTTTATGTGATGAAAGCAAGTCTAGGAAAATAAGTGAAAATAAGTTGTACATCAAACTTCTAAATCACCACATAAGTGAAAATACCTCCAAAGCGGGGGAAATGAAACACCAAAAAAAATCCAATATCTTATAAAATGTGAGAAAGTTGTGTGTATGTAGAAAAAATAGTTTTATGTGTTTGAAAGAAAATCAAGCTAAATTATATTCCTTTCATATTTTGTTGAAATGATTTTAAAAATATCCATCTTTTCATTAAATTTGTTTTTTTAAATATCCATCTTTTCATTAAAAATAAAGAGAATATATATTATTATTTTTCAAAATTAACAATAAATTATGTTAATACTAAAACTATTAACCTCCACCATTCGCATAAACATTAAAATAAAATAAATCCCATGAAGATCAATACATATGTCCAAAAGCATGTACTTATTCTAATATGGGAATATTTTAAAGAACATACTAAGAACAAGTTTAGTTCACTTGCTTCCTTCACAAGTTTCATAGCATAATTGAATTTCATAGCTCCTTCACATCTCACAATAGATAGCAGAATTGAATTTCATAGCTCCACATAGGTTTACAAATGGGGAAAATGAAATGTCAAAGAGAAATTTGATATGTTGCAAAAATGAGAGAAAGTTGTTTGTATGTAGATAATATAAGTTTATGTGTTGAAAGAAAGCCTAGTGAATCTATGGAGGGTATAGTAGTTGATGAACTTTAAAGGAAAACTCTATTTTAAATACTAATAAACAATAAATAGAAACACATAGAATCGATGGCAAGTAAAATGAAATGTACATTAATTTGTCATACAAGAAAATATACATATATGTGACTAAAACAATAAAGGGCTAGGTAGCGATCAAATTTGACTCTAATTATATTGACAATCAACATTGGTATTTTAATTTGGTAGGGAGAGTGCAATGATTCAGGGTTGCAATTTTAAGTGTGAAAGGGAAATAGAATGAAGGCATGCCTCCTATTTTATTTGAAGTGAGACATATTTAAGTGTGTTTCATCTTTGCATAGCATTTGAAGGAGACTGTCGGTGCAATTTACATTCCTTCTAATGTTGCAGTTCATGGCATTACTATGAAGGCCAAGCCTTGACATTGATTGTTAACAATGTTAATGGTTGACTGTGTTAATGTCAATCCGTTGGATTTATGGATAGTCAATGCCCCATCCATATGTAGGGGGATGTGTTTCTTATTACCTCGATTTATGGGTGGAAATGGTATGTACTTTGGTTGAGATTGGTCCCGTGGAGACCCAATATTGTAACTGTCAAATTCCATGACAACATATACTAATAACTTATGAGGGCTAGATCCATGTGTGTATACCCTTTGCATAATCACACCGAGTGCACCATTTACTAATCTTGATTGGACCCATAAATTGCAGGATAACATTATTCGCTTCCCTAAATGTAGCAACATTTGTTTTTTCTCGTTGATGGGAATCATCTTACTTTGCATTTGAACCATTGGTGAAATATACGATAGATCGTGCAATAGGCATAGCCAATGCTTGGAGCAGGTTATGATTGTTTGCGAGATTGTTTGTTGGAAAGAGATTGATTGATGTGTCAAATATTGAACACTCCTCTATTAACAATAATATATTAGCCCTAAATAAGAGGAGGTTCCAATCTTCCAAGGTTGGAGTAGCATTGTGGATGTTTCTCAATAGTTGTCGGAAATGCAGTTGAATGAAATTAGCACCCCTTTGAGGTAAGAATTCTTCCAAAATGAAGACCCTTTACGGATTTGTTTATCAATAAAAATGGAGACCTTAGTTTCAAAGCCAATTCCATAACTAAATACACTTCTTATTGCATAACCATAGGATGCAAGATTCCATGGATTTTAGTTTAGATAATCTTAATATATTGTATTTTTTATTAATACAAAAAATATTTTCTATCCAGTATCTAGTATAATCTCAAATTGTGGGTAGTTGGGTGATAATCTTGAAATCACTCTTTTTTGTATTTTATTTGATGTTGTAATTAGGACTACAATCTAAAACACAAAATAATTGCCATTTGTTCCTTGTTAAATACCAATTTTTTTTCTTCTCTTCTTTTTAAGCATGAAAATTTATAACGCTTTCTCACTTGTCAAAAGGATATCCATTGACAACATAAATGATTGTGCCATCTTGACCCATTACTTCTTGGGTAGGATATTGACCCTAAGTTTTAGTATGCTTCATTTTTCAATGTTTGATGCTCATAGTAACTTCAGCATCCTCGTGATCTCAATCCAATACATACTGCGAATGAAACATCGAAAAGAACTATGAGAAATTATCTCCTTGGACTAGCTGGAAATTGGAAGAGAGGTTGTGGTAGTTGGGGATCTCTAGTATCTTGTAGATTAAACACCAAGAGTGAAAAGAACATCACAAAATTTAAGTCTAGAAATTTCACACAATACCTCATCTTTGAAGCGCTTGACATTATACTACATGAACCACTATTGAATAACACGGATGTCTTATCCTTGGCTCAACCAAGTGATGGTGTATGATTGGGTGTATGGTGCCTTTAGTAGCTTCATATTCTTGAAAATGTTGATATCAATTTCTTATAGCTTCAATTATCAATAACGAAATGGAGTGGTGTCCCCTTCACCCGCATTTATTAAAGGAAAAGGTATTTACCTTCCTTGGGTTTCTCCAATCCTCTAATGGAACTTTGTAGTTCCCATGATAACATTGGGTTCCATGTTGTTGGTATTTTTATCATATCCATGGAATATTATGTCATTGGGTTTGAAGAAGAGTTTGAGTATTTCAGCACATCTAATAACCATTGTTCAATATAACATTCACCTATATTGTGCCAAGGAGTTTTATGGAAATCATGTGAAATTCCCATGTCCTTTCTTGATTTTTCATTCTTCTTCTT
>LPNX010023658.1:71084-85952 GCA_001517045.1 Pseudotsuga menziesii | reverse complement strand
TGATCTTGCTGTGAAGATCAAGAATCCCTCTCTGCTGTGAAGATTGAGAATCCCCCTCTTCTTAACCAAACCCCTCCTTGGAACTTGACTCCTCTAATGTTTCTAGCCCTGAGTCCTGTTTGAATTCAACACCAGAACTTGTTCTTGAATGAGCAACGAATTCCCATACACTAATTAGTACTATCCATAGATTTATCATTATCACAAAAGAATGATATTTTGTCATCTATAACATCTCTATTGATCACAATTTTGTTCGTAGAGACATCCAGTTATTCATTACAAATGTTTTTCCTTGGGAATATTTGCAAAAGCAATACAACTGAAAAATACCAAAATCTCTTACAAAAGGTTTTCTGCCTAACCATGAATCCTCAGGAGTGATATCCTACAAAGATTTACAAGGAGTTTTGTTAAGGATGTAAATAGCATTCACTGCGTTTTCCCAGTATGGCTATGGTACATTCTGGCTGTGCAATATGCAATTTTCCATCTCCACAACTATCCTATTCCTCCTTTCCAGGACTGCATTTTTTTGTGGAGTGTATGGAGTGGTATACCTCCTATGTATAGCTTACCTTTTGCAAAATTCTTTGAACTAAGTTGAAACAAACTCACCTCCATTATCAAATCCTAAAGCTTTGAGCTGTTTACTTATTTGTTTCTCTACCAAATATTTTCATGTTACAAACTTTGAACAACAATTTGATTTGTTATTCATAAAACAAACCCTCATTTTCCTTGAATAGTCATCAACCAGTAGTAGGAAATACTTAGCTCTGGATATTGTAGGTGTTTTCATTGGACCATGCAAATCAACATGTAGTAGGTCCAAAACTCCTTTGGCTTGCCATGTTTTATTGTCAGTATCAAATGAAAGTCAATGTTGCTTTCATAACTGATAGCCTGCACATATCTCTAACAATCTTGCACATACATCTAACAATCCTGAATGGATGGAAGACCATCCACCATATTAGTCTTATTAAGTATAGATAAATATTGATAACTTAGGTGTCCATACCTTTCATGCCAGACTCCATTCTCCCAGAGAATGGCCCTTAGCCCCAGGCTGAGTCCCCTAGTCCCAAACTAGTTCAAATTTCTGGTAATTGACTAGGAACCTCCATTCAGTGAATGGCCCTCAGTTCTAGGATGAGACCCCTAGCCCCATACTGGGTCAATTTCTTGGTAACTAACCAGGTGCCTCCATTCTTCTAGAGAATGGCCTTGAGCCCCAGTCTAAGTTCCCCAGTCCCAGACTGGTTCAAATTCTCGATAACTGACCAGGTGCCTCCATTCAAAGAATGGCCCTCAGTGTTGAATTTTAGCATTAGCATGAATTCTTTAAAATTTTGCAGACCGAAAGATAACAAAAGACAAGTGCAGTAGAAACATCAACAACATCACACACACTGGACACAATAGTTTTTCACGAGGAAACCTTTAAAGGACAAAAAACCCAAATGAATTAGTAACTCATCTCTTAAATGAGATGACCGAATCTTCAATAATTTTCAAACCCTAAATGGTTTGAATCATTGATCAACCAAATCCACAAAAGATAATTTTTTACAACAAAACCATAATTAGGGTTTTCTGCCCTAATTCACTTTACTGCCCGAATTTTGTTGTTAGTGCTTCCCAAATTTGTTTGGGATGTTGTTGCCGATAAAGGAGGCCACCAACAAGGGTTGGAGCATCCTTTGCTGCTACCCTAGAATTCCACAAAGAGCAAGCAATGAGGGTATGCTACTATCCTAGGTCCACACTATGAGCACAAGGAAATGGAGCAGTGACTGCTGCTACTTGTGGATTGTAGCAGCTCATGACCACTGATGTGGATTGTATCCTGTATAAGGAGAATCCCTAGTGAGCTAGGAAACCACACTAGGATAGCGAAAAGAGATAAAGAAAGAATGATAAAGAAAGATCCCAGCCACAAAAATCTCCTCTCAGAAGCAGCGGATAATCTCAGTCATGAATCTTTCCTCAGTCCAAGAAGGAGCAGTGAAGTGATGAAAGTTGTTGTGTGTTAAAATGAATTGTAAGTGGCATTTATCTATAGGATTTCAAACATTTGGGTTGGTACCACATAATTAGGAGTTGGCATTATAGTTTGTATCTTTTTCCTCTTTACCCTTTTGACTTTAATCTTTTGTGGTACAAAAAATCTTTTTGCATTTTGACTTGTGCCACTTGGTCTTTCTAATGGACCAAGGCTTAGGGTTAGATGGTCCTCCAAGTATTTTGTGGTCAAAGCAAGTGGTCTCTAGGGTCCTTCATGCCCACTCAAAGCACATCATCATAAATAAGGAGAATTACTAAATGCTTTAATTTGACCTCCTTGTGCCACCAAGATCAGGTGCTAGGTCTCTTAACCAGGGGTAGCTAATACCCAGAGAAGGTCTAATAGCCCATAGATAAAGGATAGGAGTGCATCACATGCCCAGACCCGGTCTAGGGCTTATGGTGATGACCTGGTAACTAACCAGGTGCCTCAGCCCTAGGATGCATCAAATGAATTAATGTCAAATACTTGGTAACTGACAAAGTGCCTCCATTCTCCTGAAGAATGGCCCTTAGCCCAGGCTGAGTCCCCCAGTCCCAGACTGGTTCAAATTTCTGGTAAGTAATGAAGTACCTTCATTTAGTGAATGGCCCTAAGTTCTAGGCTGAGACCCCCAGTCCCACCCTAGTCCCAAACTGGGTCAATTTCTTGGTAATTGATCAGCCTCCATTCTCCTATAGAATGGCCCTCAGCCTTAGGTTGAGTTCCCTAGTCCCAAACTGGTTCAAATTCCTAGTAACTTACCAAGTGCCTCCATTGAAAGAATGGCCCTTGGTGTTGAATTTTAGCATTAGCATGAATTCTTTAAAATTTTGTCGATCGAAAGATAACAAAAGAAAATAAAAGTGCAGTAGAAACATCAACAACATCGTACACACTGAACACAATAGTTTTGCATGGGGAAACCTTTAAAGGACAAAAACCCCAACAACCCTGCTGCTGCTTGAGCCTAGTTTTGCTGCTCGAGACCCTGCTGTTACTACGCGACAGCCTGTTGTTGATACCCGAGCTACTGTAGGAGCTGCTTGGGATAGACAACAGCCAAGAGGATGGTGAAATGATATTGCTATTGAAGAATCCGAGGCTACCTGTGATGGAATGTTGCTTCCCATGAATGTATGATGCTCCCCGTGAAGATTCTAAGGGTTGTCATGAAGGTGAATAGGCCGAGGGTTAAACCCTAGCTAGTGAAAAGATGAAGATGGTGCTACAAAGATCACCATGGAACCCTAGCTTGTGGTTACACTTAAACAAGAGTGGGTGTCGTGAGTCATAGATGATCCACCTTGCCTTTGCTTGCTTCTTCTTAAAGGAAATGCTTCAAACATTAGATGTAGGTTCTTCTGTGGCATTAAGAACCAAATCATCTAGGTCATTCTCTTCTAAGGTGTCCATAATCCTGGGTTTCCATGAGTTGTAGTTGGCTGACCCCTCAAGCCTTTCTTTTGGTCCGAAGATGTTGGTGGCCATATCTGATTAACTAGTCTACTATCTTAGTCAGGAGATGTCCCAAGGTTTAGGAGTATTACAGTAATTTTCTCTCTTACTGCAATATTCACATGCAAAGCTCTGATACCATGTTGAATTTTAACATGTGCATGTCATTCTTAAGAAATTGAAGACTGTAATATAGATAGAGATTGAAAAGTAAACAGGAGTGAGACAAGTGCAGTAGTCAAACAAGCATCACACAATTGAACACACGAATTTTCACGGGGATACCTTTAAAGGACAAAAAACCCAAAAGCATCAGTAACTCATCCATTAAATGAGATGACTGAGTTTGTTCATTATAAGAAGAGAATTGATCTCAGAATTCTGAGATGAATGTACATGAAAAAAATTCAAGTATAATGAAGCCCTAGCAGGCTTGCTGTTGCTACCATATGCTGCCACGTGGAGGGTGAGTAAAATGCTAACCACCTGTGACCATCAACTTGCTGCCCAAAAGTTGTTTGACTGCTGCCCAAATTCACTGCTGCCAGAGTTCCACTGCTACCCAAATTTCCTTCACAGAACATGAATTTTACATCAAAATACAAATTAGGGCTTTCTTCCCTAATTCTTCCTGCTGTCCAGAAAATCTAAATATGCAGCCCATATTTGTTGTTACTTGCCTAGAATTCCTAGATTTGTTTTCGGATCTACAACTTCCTTCCTGGAGTTTCCCGGATCTAATGCTACCTTCCCGGACCCTGTTTTTCTGCTGCCCGTGTTCATGACTACTTTCCTGGATCTGCCCGTAATTAAACCGAGCCTTCCCGAGAAGTTCCTGTACCTGCCCAAGCCCTCTGTCTACTTTCCTGAGTTCTCTGTCTGCCTACCTGGACTATTTCTTCTGGCCCGTAGCTTGCCCAGACACTACTATAGGAAAATAGGTACTGTTTTGTATAATGAGTGCACTAAATTATTCCCAATAGAGTTGCTAGTTTTGTTGTGTAAATTTTTTTCTAAAAACAAAGGATGTCTACTAATAGATAAAGGGAGAGGCCATTGCTGTTATTCCCCCAGGATAATTGGTCTTGAATCAATAACTTAAATAAAATCTAAGAGGAAAAATTGAATCAATCAATAAAGTGGATGTTGTGATGGTGACTCCTGAAAAGTGTTACTGTTTTGAATTTGATGACTCCAACCTTAAAACCTTCACTGCCAGGAGAGAAAGGGGTTCTGTTTTTGTGTAATAATTTTCTGTTCCATAGTTGGGCAGTTCAAACAAGTATAATGGCAGAGGAAAGGAAGAAGGCCACCTTGTAGTATCCTGTTACATACAATGGTGTCAATTTACTCCACAGTGAGCCAATATTTGTTTTCATTTTGTAAACCAGAGACTAAAAAGAGCAAGGCACAAACCTATGAGAGATCAACTGAGCACCTAACATTTCACCAATCAAGCTTGCAAGGTTTGGAGAAATATCTTGCATCTTTGACAAAAGGTAAGAATGAAGCTGTTTTCGATATTCTGAAAGTTCTATAACCCTCTGTGCAAATTGCTCGATGTTTATTAAATCAATAGGAGAAATATCTTTACCTGACATCACAAAACATAATTATAAAATGTCACAAAAAGGGTGAATCAACATTATAGCAATCCACATGATGCCATTTCAGCAAATGATCAAAGTTTTCATCCAACAAATAAAGGTGTACCCATAGAAGCCTTAGCAGCCTCAATAATATCCTTAGCTTTGTCTTCATCACCAGTTAATTATGTCAACTCAGATAAGGAATCCTCTGACAAAGTGGACTTGTCCTTCACAAATTTTGCTACTCTTGCATAGATATAGTTCTCATTGACAATCTTCACCAGCTCAGGAAAATGCCACGAGTACCACTCCCTATGGATATGCCACTATATTAGTTATCAATAAAAAGGCTAAACAACAAGAGGAATAAAATAATGCATTAGAAAGAACCATATCCATTGCAGTATATGTTAAATCGAGCAAACTCTTAATATGATGTTTAAAATCAAAAAAATTAAGCAACTCAGTAAATTTCCCAAGCAATTTGATATTTATTATAAAATAATCATGATGGCAATAGCTACTCTATCCAATATTTTGAAGCTGCTAGGGCTGTCTGTATAATGAAATTGATGCTAGTCGATATTGCTCTTCAAAATGGGGTGTTGCCATGTTGATGACCTAGGTTCAAAACCCAAGGGGCATACAGCTTTGGAAATAAATTTGTTGGCCAATTTTGACAGTGTTCCATATGCAGCATTCATTAAATGAAAACATACTTCTCTCAGACAAAATATAATAAAATGTGTTATAACTTATAATCTTCTTAAAACAAGTTTTTGGTATGTGATGGAATGGGTATGTGGAGACATGTACCCAGTTCAGTCTAGAGAACCCCCAAAATTTCAGGGGAAAACACAGAACATTGGTGTAGGACATACTGGGCCCTGCCCCAAATATATAAACATTAAAAAATCCATTGATGCCTAAAGTTTTAGACTTTTAAAATAATCATTAATAATTCATAATTGATACATATATGAATGATGCTACATACCAATCACTATTCACTGTCAAATCCAATCACAGCAAATTACAAATCCATTGTTGTTATGTGCTTTCACCTACCAAACCACTGCCCAGCAACAACAATGATGGCCTAGCACTAGCAAATGATAATTGTAATTTCTGTGTTTGTTTAGATTTTATAGTGTAGGAGGGTTGGTAGCTAGTAATTAGGTTTTAGGGATTTTTCCTAAATTATTTATCCTCAGAAAAGGGTGGTATCAGTGTGTATTTTTGTGCATCCCTTGAGGGCACAGGGTACCTCTATGAATACCCAAATGCAGGGGATGTGGATTTTGGGTACTTTGACATACCCACTGGCATACTTTGAAGTACCCGACATTCCAGCTAATTATAAAACCTCAATGATAGTAAAACCTCAATGTTTGTATAGAATCTCATTTCCATGGCTATTTCATGCAAATTGTTGGTACCCTAAAGGTCTATTTGACCTCCATCCTTTGGAATCTTGTAAGTGAATATTTTTTTTAGGATTTATCTCTTAATTATGTTATTTCAATGCTTCACTAATCTAAATATCCAAGCAAACATTGACACAACTTTGTCTTTTGGTATCTATCTCCATTGTTTTTTTTGTTTGTTTGATGAAATTGTATGCATTGTAGCTGTTCTAAACAAATTCAATTGAGCTTAAACCCTCATTCAAATTTACATCATTATTACAAGATTTCAAATGATTATAGGAGATCCTAAGGAAGTTATTCAACCTCTTTAGCAACATTCTGATCAGGGATAGTTCCCTTAATCGAACCTTTAAATTTTAATTACTTTGCAGGGTTATATTTCACTCCTATTAGAATTATTTTCATTGGTTTAGATCTACAATTAAATGGGATTGTTAGCCAAACAAATAACTTAGGCTTTAAAGTTTAATTTGGAATAAAAATTTGGTCTGTGATTATCTAGGAATTACATTGGAATCTCAGTCTAGATTTTATTCTCTCTTTTAACATCTTGAATGGCCTAAAATTTGGCATATTTGTGTATTCCCTTTTCATGACATTTTTTGGAATCTACATAAGCAAATCCAATACTCTGTTTTGGTGCACACTCATGTTCTTTTAAATATCATTTATCTCAAACTACATTTCATATTGTCATAAGACTTCAAAGATTAAGTTTCCTTTTATTGTTCTTTTCTTCTTCATTAAAATTGCACATCAAAATCAAGTATAAAGGGATTAGAAAAATCATAACTAGATTTATTTTAAACACATGAAATCCATCACCATTGATCTTAGTTTGGACATTTCTGGTCTATTTTAAAAATATAAATGCATAATTCCATTGCATAATCAGGGTATTCGTTCTGTCTATTCTCTCAGTTTGAAAAGAACATTTTTTGGTCTTTCTTTCACACTAACACAAGGTTGGAGGATCCAAAGAATGGGTTTCCTCTCACATGTTTGAATGGATTCTCATTTAACTTGGATATACAACTATGGTGGCATAATTTGGAGGGTTCTCTAAGATTCCATGGATCAAAAAGTTGATAGTACAACAGTTATGAGCATTGATGCAAATTCTTGTAGTAGTATGGTAACAAAAAATGAACCCCTTCAATAGAAGATATAAGCACTATCATTTTGTCATAGCTATTAAGGATGGGATTCTAATTGTCATGGATTTTAATCCTAGGCAAATCTTCTACAGGGGCCTTTTTCTAGTTGCTCCAGGTTTGTGAAAGGCTACTTAGGATCCATAGTAGAAAATACATAGAACCCTAAGAATCCATGACACCCTATCCTTAGTGATTTGTGGCTGGTGTGAACCCTTGAATGGTGACAACCTGTAGATATGTAGCAGCAGTCCTAAATCCATTTTTCCTGTGTGATTAAAGGCTTGGCATGAGCGTTCAACTTTTATATTTGTTTGAAGGGGGGAATCCACTTTGAAAGTGCCTCAAATCAAATTTTATATCGTTTAAGGAGGATTCGTTCCTCAGTGGAGGCTTGGTTTTTTAACATCATTGTTTTTCATGCTAGTTGGAATCTTCTTTCATGGAGAGCATTCAGCCACTGGGAGGACTCTTTCATTCCTGGCATTCTTTCTTTTGGATATATTCATCATTGGAAGGTTGATGAGGGTTCTCCATCCTTTTAAGGATATTTCCACTATTATCCATAACAAATTATTGAAATTCTCCACTCTTTGGGGACCTTTTCATTAATATGGCCACTTTTGGAGGCTTCTTGGACATTTACTCATGATTTGGAGTTGTCTTTCATGCTTCGTGGAAGGATTTATATGGTTTGTCCACTTAGAGTTCATTTAGAGGGGTTATAACTCATGATTTGAGAAGGGTTGTTTAGTGATTGAGATCTAAGTTTTTCATGTATCACTTTGGGACCATTCTTCCTTGGTGCACCATTGTTAGAGAGGCTTTGGAGGTTTGGAATTTGGATCATTAGATTTCTTCTCAGGTACCTTCCTCATTTGATGGAGTATGCTTCTTCTTGAGCCTTTGGAAGTTAGGATGTTTCTTTTATTTGACATCATTTACCCTCATTTGGAAGGGGTGTCCTCCCTTCTATGGGCCTTATTCTATCTCAGCTTCTCTTTTCACACCTCTATAATGTAGACTGTTTTTGTGTCAAAAGATTTAGGGAATTCTCAGGAATTGTGGTTGCACGATTAATATCCCAATAGATCCATTGTTGATGTCATTGGTTAAGTGATCTACTAGTCTCAGATATTTTCAATGGTTTGACATTATGAGGAAGAGCCTCTTATACATGTTGTAGAAGAACTGATTCCAAATTTGCAATTTGAGTTGTAAAACAGTCCAAAAATATGTAGGAAATCCAAATCCAGTCATAAAGGTAATTTGATGGGGACCATCAACCTTCCAAAGGACTGAGGTCTGATCCATGTACATATTAGAGCCGTGTTGGAATTGATACCATATAGGCAAGAGTTACAGAAGGCAATTTGTTAATAAGTAGAGCGTGACAATGATTAAGTAGCTTGTTAACTTGAGTAGAGATTTGGAAAGTAGGAATTCTTCAATATTAAAAAAGACTGGAATTTATGGAAATCCAAATTTCCCATATAACAAGGAAAGGTGTAACTCTTAGAATTTTTAGTTTTGATCTGACAAACCAAATTTTGAGACGACCTTCAATTGAAGCTTCATTCCAGATAGTATGCTTCCCAAGGTTGTCTTCCATATCTTTCCACACATGTTTAATAAATGGGAATTTTATGAAAAGATGAGTATTGCAAGTCTTGGCATCAGATCTACAAAGTATGTAATTTTGGAGATATTAAGCATGATATTGTGGGCAGCCTTCTTCATATTTTTCTAGGTAGCCTTACCTTCTTCTTAGCAAGCCCCTCTTCTTCAAGGCTGCTCCATTTTGTTTATGGGCAGACTGTTTAGGGCTCGACCCTCTCTCCATTTCCCTAGGGAAGCCACCCATGTAGGGTTTGCCTGCTAGAAGACCCTTAGGCAGCCTTTGGGGCAATTCGTGAGGGTTGCGGGCTGCTAACAGTTTGTTGTCCAAAATAGATTGTCTTCTTATCCAAATATGTGAAAATTGAAATTTTTTCCCTAAAATAGGATCTTGTAAAAAATAGAAAACACGTGATGAACAGAGCCTTTCAACAGCTTGTAAAAAACCCAGTGAAAAAGGTCAATATGGAATCAATTGGTCAACCAAAATATCCTTCGAAAAAAAGGCATTGTTTAATGACTAATACCAATCCTTTTGGCAATACTCTTACATTTAAAAAACATATTGATTGATCGGAACTTTGGAGGGGCTCTTTTAGAGATACAACTAGACATAAGGCATAGATGGAAAATAAATCTAAGAGGGCTATAGAATAGTTATTTTTTCCATTTGGAAAATTTTAATATCTTGTTGTCCTAGACCGCCAACCTGAAGTTTCTAAATTATGTTGTCGATTTTCCTTCCGAGTCTTTAATTTTCCTTTCAAATTGCATTATATAATTACTTATGATGGTTATCCCTGCCAATTTGAATGGCACGTGCTCTAGATGATACATGGTGCATATAAAATGTAAGATTATACAGATGGAATTAGTGTTTGTTAATATTATCAATATTTCTGCATGTAGGATTCTCAAACAGGGAGCATCTAGCATATGGTCATATAAAAAGAGGAAAAAAAATAACATTCCATAAAAGACTTCTTTGACCTATCCACAGTCAATTATTTTACTATAAACATATTTTCTGAAAAAAGAAGTTAATGGAATTATAACCAATAGAAACTGATCACTAGGCTTTGGCAATATTTGCAAACTGTTACTGATCACTTTCTTACACAAAAAAATGGCTAAGAACCTAGATATTAGCCATGTTCACATGAACTGTGATGTTGCAACTTTGTATAAATTATGTTGCATCTTTTACAAAAATTTGACCTTTGTTTACGAATCAGCTTGGTGTTAGGTGAAATGCTTTTCAATATGTTCTGGTTCTTCCAAGCCGAAAGGGATTTCCACCGAACATTTTTGTTCTTTTTCACTATGTAAATAATCTAGAACCAAATAATTTTCTTATACATCACCACAAAGGAGGTGGCTAGCTATGGATGAGATATATTATAGAGATGGATATATTATTTATCAAGAGATTTAAGATATCAGGCAAACATTATAAATCTTTCCCAAACAGAAACTGTGCTTTGCACAACTAAGGCATAATTGATTCAATTGATATTTATACGAAAGTATTATAACTATTACCGAACTAGACAAAAGACAAAAGTATTCCCCGCTGCTAAACAACTACCTTTTTCACTGATTAAAAAAATATCTGACTGGTCCCTAATACCTATAGTTTGAACATTATTTCTTGGCAGGATATATATGTCCACTAAATATATTTATATTATTGAGTAGTCCTTTCAATTCACTGTGGTATTGCCAGTTTCAAGGCTATTTATAGGGTGGAAATTAATGGCCATTTCAAGTTATCTGGGAGTTTACTATCCATTTTAAGCTGGCAATTTATGAACTATTCAAGAAGCCAGCCCTGAATGTTAACTACCATTTCTTAATTCTTTATGGTGGTTTAGATTGGGTCTTGAATTTTGATAATAATAAAAAAACATTTGCATTCCCATAACTACCATTTATGTATAAACTGTATGTGAAAAAATATATATAAAATAAGGTGAAAAATAATTCTCAAGTAAATTTTTTATCATGTACAAAAATATCTAGAAGCGGTTTTTGCAAACTAAATAGTATATGTTACTAAATGTATTTCTCTATGGAATTGCTTTTACAATTTTCTATGTTGCACCTTGTGATAGCCAGAATGCTCAAGGAAATAGGAATAATTTTAATATTACTCACTCAATTCTTGACTCGCCCACTCCAAAGAATGTTAGCTAGTTGAGGGGATTCCGGATGTTGTGCAACTTCTACAGGGGATCTATCCAAGATTTGGGAGCCTGATGAGACTCTTCACTGATATTACAAACAAGGATCAACTAAAATGGAAAAAGCAATAGAAGACACATTACAACACATGAAGAAGGTTACATCCAACAATTATTTGAGTATATCTCACAGCTCTTTTAAGTGGAATGTGATGCTTTAGGCACCAGCAAAGGGGATGTGCTCATGCAAAATCAACATCTTGTTTCTTTGAAAGAAAAAATTTGATTGGTAATTATGAATCTATGATAAGGAGAAGTTGGCCAACATATCATATAGAAAAGTTCAAACAATATTTGTTTAGGTGGCACTTCATTTATCTAAAGCTCCAAATATACCAGCAAAATTTGAAGTATTCTTATACCAAAGAAATCACCAAGATGGAGAAGATGTCTACTATAAAAGATGTGGTTACAATTCACATGCCCAATTGATGCCATGTACCTAACAGTTCACATGCCCAATTGATGCCATGTACTTAACAGTTCACATGCCCAATTGATGCCATGTACCTAACAGTTCACATGCCCATAGTAAAGTGTGTAAAAATATCGATAAAAGCATGGTCCAGAGAATGCAAATTCAAGGTTGGGGTTTTCATTAGCCCAACCTACCATTTCACAAGAAGTTTAGGGTTTTTAAGCACTCCCACCAAAGCCAGATTTACACATTATTCAAAAACAAATTCAAGCATTCCTTCAAGCAATTATCATGCATTCTCTACAAGGCTTACCTGATTAAATGATATTGATCTGGATCTAAATCAATCGGTTCTGATCTCAGAATTCTGAGATGAATGTACAAAAATTTTCCAAAATCAAAGTAGCCCTCGCAGGATTAGTGTTGCTATCATTTGTTGTTGCCACATGGAGTGTGATATACTCTTGAGTCTTGTAGCAGCCTTCTGCAGCTAACCCTAACCACCTATAGCAGCCCATTGTAGCTGCTCGTGACCACCAAGTCTATTGATGCTGCTGTAGGTGACTTGCTAACTGCTGTTGTTGCCAATCATGACCATCAATGGGGGTTGTAGCAGACTGTTACTGCTACCCGTGACCACTAGCAGGGTTGTAACAAACTGTTGTTGCTACCTGTGACCACTAGGTCTATTGATGTTGTTGTAGGTGACCTACTAACTGTTGTTTCTGCCAATAGTGACCATCAATGAGGGTTGTAGCAGACTTTTGTTGCTACCTGTGACCACTAGTAGGGCTGTAACAAACCGTTACTACTACCTGTGACCACTAGCAGGGTGTTGCTACTCAATTAGGACACCAACGAGGGTGTTGTTGCTTAATTAGGCCACCACCAAGGGTGTTGCTTCAGCCCTAGTCTCCACGTAACCCTGTTATATGTTGTTGTTGCTTCCCTAGACCACCACCACCTGTTGTACATTGCTGCTGCTTCCCGTGGGTTGTGAGCAGCCCTATCAACCACCGTGACTATTGTGTGCACCTGTTGGAGCCCTAACAAAGCTCGAGGCCCTAACAAGGCTTAGGTGCATAGAGGGTGACCTTAGCAGGTCACCCGTGAGCTATAGAATCCCCAACAAGAGCTAGGGTGCACAGTAGATCATCCTAGCAGGGCTCGAGGGTGTTGCAACATACCCTAGTTTGGTTAGGGTCACATGAAATGTACCAACGAGAAGACGGAAAGAGTTTTAGTGTTGTCATGAGCTTGTTGACCGCCAACAGGCTTCACACTGAGACCTGTTGTATCCCTAGACCACCATCAAGGGTTATTATAGCTGCTACATATAATGGTAACCACCATAGTGACTGTAGTGTGACAAGAGAAACCAAGAAAGCATAAATGTTGCCACTGTTGAAGAAAAACAACACCAGCCACCAAAATTATCTCTATCAACCTCAAGCAACGAGTAGAGGAGTAGTCAAGTGTTGAAGTGTTGTGTCTATGAGATGAATTGCAAATGTCCTTTATTTATGGTCTATCAACATTTAAGTTAGTTCCACATAATTAGGAGTTGACATTAGGGTTTAACTTCTTTTTCATATTTGACCCTTTGACTTTAATCTTTTGTGGTACAAAGGTCTTTTTGGTGTTTTGACTTGTGCCACTTGGTCCTTCTCTTCATGGTCTCATAGACCAAGGCTAGGGTTAAATGGTCCTCCAAGTATTTTTGTGGTCATAACAAGTTGTCTCAAGGGTCCCTTTGGTTCATTCATGCCCACTCAAAGTACATCTTCATAAATAAGGAGAATTACTAAATGCTTTATCTTGATCTCCTCATGCCACCAAGATCAAGTGCTAGGTTTCTCAACCAGGGGTATCTAGTCCCTGGAGAAGGTCTCATAGCCCATATATCAAGGAGAGGAGTGCATGACTTGACTAGACCTGGTCTAGGGCTTATGGTGATGACCTAGTAACTGACTAGGTGCCTCATCCCCAGGCTGCATCAAATGACTCAATGTCAAATACTTGGTAACTCACCAAGTGCCTCCATTCTCCTGGAGAATATCCCTTAGCCCTAGGATAAGATCCTAGTCCCAGACTAGGCTAAATTCCTAGTTGTTGAATGTTAGCAAATTTAGCATGAATTCTTAAAATTTTGCAGACTGTAAGATAACAAAAGACAAGTGTAGTAGAAACATCAACAACATCACACACATTGAACACGGTCATTTTTCACGAGTAATGCTTTAAAGGACAAAACCCCCAAAAAGCATTAGTAATTCATCTCTTAAATGAGATGACTGAGTTTCTCAATAATTCTCAAACCTTAATGGGTTGGTTTGTACCACAGATAAAAAATCTATGAAAATGTATTTCATACAAAAATCAGATTAGGGCTTTTTTCCCTAATTCTTCTAGCTGCCCGAAACTTCCAAAATGGCTGCTTGGAATTTATTTTGCCTGCCCAAATCTGCCTAAACTGAGACTGAACTTGCCCTAGATCCCTGTGTGATCCCTGTCAACCTGTCTGTGATCCCAGTCATCATGCCCGAACAGCCTGCTACTGCCCAGAACTCTCTGTCTACTTCCCAAGCCCTCTTTCCGAGCCCTTTCTTCCTACCCGGAGGTATGTCTGCCCTGCATGAATCCTTGTCAGCCTGCCCGAAGCTGCTATTTTTCCTACCCAGACCCTATCTGCCCTGCCCTAGCTCTACTGGTTGCTCGAAACCCTGCCTGAGCATCACTGCTACCTGTCAGAAGTCTATAGCAAGTAGACTATGGCTTCCCGAGGGTGGTAGCAGGCAGACTATGGCTGCCCGAGGGTGGTAGTGTTAGTTTTTCATCACATTAAGCTAGCATTAAGATCTTAGGATATTTTCACTCAGAGAATAACAAGTACAGCAATAAAACATAAT
>LPNX010023658.1:28805-63566 GCA_001517045.1 Pseudotsuga menziesii | reverse complement strand
AACCCTAGTTTAGGATTAGACTGTAAAATAGTGGGTGCCCTAGCTAGAATCCTCCATGCTAGGGCATAACCACAAAAGATGTCCTCCACAATGTGAGTGAAAATCTTCCTTGATTAGCTATAGGATCATGAGCAAGTGTGTGTAACAAAATGAAATGGATTGATCTTCTTTTATATCCTTTGAATCACTTGTAAGTAGACCAAAACTTAAAAGAACAAAATAATATTATTTTATTAATTTATCTTTTTTACTTTTACCTTTAGTGGTACTAAAGGTATTTTTGCACTTTCACTTTGACTCCTTAGTGGTACTAAGGGTCCTTTTGTTTTACTTTTACTTTAGCCTTCTTCAAGTGCCCTGTGGTCAAAATAAGTGGTCAAGGTGGTCCTTCATCCCCACTCAAAGTACGTCATCATAAACAGAGAGAATTACTAATGCTTTTATCTCACGCTCTATGTGACACCAAGATCGGGTACTAGGTGTCTTAACCAAGGGTAGCTAAGACTTGGAGAAGATCACAAAGCCCACAGATCAAGGGTCAAAGTGTCTCACATTCCCAGACTCAGTCTGGGGCTTATCGTTATATCCTCGTAACAGACTAGGTGCATCAGCCATAAGCTGCATAATTTGACCCAAGGTCAGATACTTGGTAACAGACCAAGCGCCTCCATTCTCCTGAATAATGGCCCTCAGCCTTAAGCTGAGTCCCCCAGTGCTAGACTGGTCCATCTTCCTGTTAACTGACCAGGTGCCTCCATTCAAAGAATGGCCACTCAGTTCTAGGTTGAGTCGCCCAGTGCTAGACTAGTTCCACATCTTAGTCCCTAACCAGATGTCTTCATTCAACAGAATGGTCACACAACTCTAGGCTGAGTCCCCCAGCATTGGACTGGTTCCACATCTTGGTCCTTGACCAGATGTTTCCATTCAACAGAATGGATACTCAACTCAAGTTTGAGTCCCCCAGTGCTGGACTGGTTCCATATCCTGGTCCTTGACCAGTTGTCCCCGTTCTATTAAGAGAATAGCTCCCGATGTTGCTCAGGAAAAATCAACACTAGTAGCTGACTAGGTGCCTCCATTCAATGAATGGCACTTAACTCTAGGATGAGACCCCTAATCCTAGACTGGTTCAAATTCCTGGTAACTGACCAGGTGCCTCCATTCTCCCAGAGAATGGCCCTCAGCCCCAGGCTGAGTCCCCTAGTCCCAGACTAGGTCAAATTCTTGGTAACTAACCAGGTGCCTCCATTCAAAGAATGGCCCTCAGCCCCAGGATGAGTCCCCTAGTCCTGGACTGGGTCAAATTCCTAGTAGCTGACGAGGTGCGTCCATTCAAATAATGGCCCTCAACACCAGGCTAAGTCCCCCAATCCCAGACTGGTTCAATTTCCTGTTAGAGTGAATAATTGTCCCACGTAGAGTGAATAATTGTCCTACATGGGCCATATTATTGTTTTTATAATATTTTGAATGACATCGATGGTTCTTAGGGCCTTTGTAAGGTTTAGGAATAAAAAATGAGGATGTAGGCCCTAAAATATTCATCTTTATGTCTAGTGGACATGCACATGGTTCTATATCACCTCACATGTCTTGTAAATGGAATCTTTCACTTTCAACCAGGATATGGGTGCCATTACAATGTTTTTAGCATATATTATGGGTTTTGGTTCCTTAACCATGTTGCACAAACTAAATCCATGGTATTTTCTATTATGCACGAAAGTAATCTTTTAGGGCTAATGCACCGAGAATGGGGCTCTAAACTGTCTTCGTAATTATCTTTCTATGCATAGGTTTAGAGATTTGGAGGTAATATTGGTTGAGGATTAGGAATAATGGATATGATTTCATAATGTTTAATAAAACAAAGATACCTTTGAAGTGACAACTATGATACAGGCTCCTCATCAGAGTAGCAACCACCTGGTGTAGTTCCCTACTGAAATAGATTGGACCTCTAATCCACACTGTTTTAGGATGCTACCCCTCATTAATGGCTAGAAAAAATCTATGTGTTTGGATACTACCCGTAAGAGGATCAAGGGATAAAAATTGATAGATATATATTAGCTACCTAGTACAATTACCCTTTGAAATAGAGTGGTTTTGGTTCACACTGCTTCAGGTTGCTACCCCTCATCAATGGTATCATCAATGGTAGGAAAATGTCTACATGTTTAAATACTACCTGTAAGAGGATTAAGGGCAAACTTGGATTACAACTTAGTACAACCCCAAATCTAGAGCACACTTGCATCCTCAAACAACTAATTGATAGAAAATTGCAAATTCAGAGAATTAATCTAACTTACAGGAAACCATTAAGTATTATAGGAATTCATCGAGCATTACCATAATTTATATTGAAAGGAATTTGATGGCACAACGTCATATTCCTGAATCTTTTGTATAAAAATACCCTGGTTTATAAATGCACACTCTGTTTTGGAACAACGACCTTCAAATGAATCCCTAATCAACAGAACTCTGGGTACATCGCACCACCAACACGATTATGTGTAACTTCAACCGTAATCTGGATAAATTCCACAGATCGATTCAATGTCCAGAGCTACCATGATTTGCAAGTGCTGAGACGAATGATTCTCTTTCTCAGTTAGATTTTGAAATGCCATTCCTCAGTCATCAATGATTTGGTGTTCTTCTCAAGCTGTGATATTGGATTGCAGTTCTAATATGAGCATTCTCCAAACGCTACACCTACGATTTGACCCAAGAATCTCCACAATCTAAAAAAAAATCTTTCATACATTAGTATCTTCCTCCTCTCTTCAGAAACTGGTTGATCATCACTGCATCGAGCCCCTCCTCGAAGGATCAAGGCAGTCGGGCCGGCATATTGGGGGCAAAGGTTATGTTTTTTTTGTTTTTTGCATTTTCATTATATTTTATTTATTTTTGCTTATTTTATGTATTTGTCTTTTATATGAATTTTTTTAAAAGACTAAACATTTTTCATTTTTTATTTTCTTAATTTTTCATTATAGAGTACTTGAGTTAGTTTCCTAAATTTTAGGAACCTACCATCAGGCACCTAGTTTCCATCAATGTATTATATTTGTCCTTTAAAATGATATCCATGTTGATGTAATTGTAACTTCGGAATGTATTCATTCATATATTTTATGTATTGTACCTTGATGTTTATTCCGGGATGTGTCTGTAATGTATTTGAGTCATGTCATGCCCCGATATGTTCCTATTGGGAGGTTCTATAATGTAAAACTGTCATGTCAAGTCATTGTGGGTAACCCTCCTATTGGTCAAAGGTTAAAGTCCCCACAGTTGTGGGGCCCTAGGGTTATTAGACTATCCTAGAGAATTTGACCCTATGTGAGTCATTGTAAGTCGGGGCAATAGTCCCCACCATTGTGTTAAGATAAACCTCCTTGTTGGTCGGAGGAGGCAAAGTCCCCACAGGTTGTGGGGCATTAGGGTTATTAGACACTCCTAGAGATGTCGGCTTTAGTAATTAATTTTGAAGTGAGGCCGACAAGTTGGAGTGGGTTTCAAGTGAACGGAAGAATATAAATAGAGAGTGAGCCTCTCTATTTATCACACACACATTCACTCATTGGGGCACATGAGTGAGAGAGAAGACACTGGGATCAGAGAGAGAGACTACTGCTGTTGGGAGATCATCTTTATGTTTTTGGGTTTTACTTTTGGTGTTGATTCTATCTCTGAGGAAGTTGCAGGGTTTTCTCCTTTATGGTTTCCCCGTGGAAAATTCTTAGTGTCTCTTGTCTCTTGTGTTTTTATTGATGTGAATGTTATTCTCTCAGTTAAAGATCCTAAGATCATAATGCTATCTTGAATGACAAGATTCTAACAATCCATCGTGGAGGAAAACTAAATATATCAAGATGACTTATTTGACATGGTTAACAAACCCATAATTTTGGGATTATCATTAAGGAGTTGAATTTATTGCAATGGATCTACCCATAAATCAACCAAGATATGAGTCCATATTTCTCAAGGAACAATTACATTTGTATTGATCTTTTTGAGTCTACAAATCTACAGAAATATCAACAATAAGGGTTGTTTAATGAATAACAAATTTTAAAAATTGTTGTTTTCCTACCATGAATCAACGATGTCCTACATTCCAATGGGAACCCCCAATTGATACCAGGCACCACATATTTACTACTTAAACTATTTCTTAGCCAATCTCTATATTTTTTCACAAGTCAACCATGCTTTAGTACCTCCCATGTTATACCATCCAAGTTAAGTTCCAAAACCCAAACCATGGGCTCAACACCCAATCCAACTCCTAATCATGTGTCATGTGAGCTGACAACCGATTATAATGTGCACAATGCACCTCAACCTCGTCTCTCTATCTAATGTGGGTCCTTTGTTGTTTGATGGTATATGGTATACACTTATTTGATAGTAATTTTTAAACCACCTACTCGAGGCCAAGGGAATCAATTTAGAGCCATCATGTTGCTCAATGACTCCATTGAGTTAAGTTCTAGAAAAATTTGGTGTATGTTGTACAATGATACACCTTGACTCCTTGAAGTATAATACAAGGTTGGACTCGATGTCCAACTTGATGCTCTAGGCAATGAAGATGGGAATAGAGCAGGGTGACACAAAGAATGTAGAGAAAACACATTAAAAATACATGTTTTTCATGAAATATATTGTCCCCAAAAATGCATCATGGAGGGGAGTCCTAAAATTTGTGGTTACAAAGATTATTTCCATGAATTACCAAGTGATGAACATATATGTATGTTATTTCCTTGATGTTTTATTACACAAAGAAATTGTGGCATGCTCCAATGAAAGAACTGCCTTAATGGCATCTTGTATAGGTCTCATAAATGCAGATGGTCATGTCTTTGTCTGTGATCATTTCTAGAACATACCACATCATATGGTTTTTGTTATTGAAATATATGTTAAAATTTCTAGTTTTGATATAAAACCAAGCATGGTAGTACATTTGTGTGAATATTTCTTAGCAGTTTTGTGTGAGATCATGTTTGGTAATCATTTCCCAATATTTTAAGGGGAGACAATGAAGGTTATAGATCCCTTGGAAAGTGGTCCATTGAGAAAGGGGAGACAATGAAGGTTGTAGATCCATTGGAAAGTGGTCCATTGAGAAATCTTGTAAGTTTAGGGACTTGAAGGTCCACATGGGTATTGAAAATTGATCGTACTCTTCTTGAGGGGAATAATTGGATCAAAGTCTAAAGGGCCATCTGCATGTCTTAATAATAACCCCCAAGTGCATACGATAGCATAACCTAGTCTACATATCCAGTCTTTGACATGAATGCAAATGGGTAAAGCATGGTCCACATGTCATATTAAAAATAAAAGTATAAAAGGAATTGAGTGTGATGGCTTAATTTTCTCTTTGAAATTTTCTGTTGGCTTATTCTCCAACAGATGTGTATAGGCCTCATAGACTTGATTTGGTCATCGACGAATGATGCTTTATCACAATATCAACGATTAGAGCACCTGGAGGATAAGCCCTTGACGCCTCTCCCACTGCATCTCTAAAACATTGTTGTTGATCATATCGTCATGATTGAACTCAATGAAACTTATTGAGACTGAATGAGACTTGGTACCTAGTCCACAAAACTAGGGATTGAACCTATATATGATTGATGAAGTGAAGGAAACTTGATGTCTAGCGCTTTCTCCAGTTTGCTTTTCTATTAATTGAGTTTGAACTCTAGGGATTGAACCTATATATGATTGGTGAAGAGGAGGAAAATTGGTGTCTAGTGTTTTCTACAATTTGCTTTGCTATTGACCAAGTTTGAACTCATCCTTACTCTTTGGTCAAATCGACTTTAGTTCTATGTGAGGGCAAGACTAGAAGAGTCTTTCTATCTGCTTCCAAGTACTTTGAATTCGATCTATATCACTCTTATTCTTAAGAAAGATAAACCAGATACATTTATTGATTATAGGCCTATATTTATTTGTAATCCCATGTATAATATCATTACAAAGATTATAGCAGATAGGATGAAGCCTATCCTTAGGAGCTATATTTCTGAAGATCAGTTTGGTTTCTTATTGAATAGACAAGTCCTAGATGCAGTTGGAATTGCACAAGAATGTCTTCATTCAATAAAAATGAAGAAACAAAATTATTTTATTCTTAAGAAGGATCTTATAAAGTCTTATGATAGGGTTGACTAGTCATACTTGAGATTTATCCTTATCCATATTGGTTTATCTACTGAGATCAGAAATTGAATTATGGGCTGCATCACCTCTACCAGATATACAATTCTGATTGATGGAACTCCTACCTCCTTCTTTAGTAGTAATATAGGACTAAGAAAATGTTGTCCTCTTTCGACTTATTTGTTCATCCTAGCTATTGAAGGGTTGAGTCTTCTTATAAAAGAGGAAAAGGAACAAAATAAATTTGAGGCTTAAAGGTGGCGATGTCTGTGTATATTACACATATATTGTTCATGGAAAACGTTCTTATCTTTGGAGAAGGTTCTTTCTCTGAATGGAATCATTATCATTCTATTATCTCCTTATTTTTTGATGCGTCAGGTTTGGCAGTCAATGTTCAAAAATCCAATATTGTGTATTCTTGCGATGATATGGAAATTAGAAACTAGATTGCTTCTCTACTTCCTTATAAGATGACTAGGTTAGAAGGGGGTTTTAAGTATCTTGGTTTCTTTTTGAAACCAAATGGGTATAAAAAAAGGTGATTAGGAATGGTTAATTAAGAAGATTCAGAGGAAAAATTAACAGTTGGTCATTTCGATGGCTGCCTCTCGAAGGAAGACTTTTTTTGGTAAATTATGTTCTACAAAGAATTCCAATTTTTGGGTTTTCTTTATTTATCATTCAGGAGTCTACGGTTTACAAGATAAGAAATAAAATATTTCTGTTTTTATGGGTTGGAAAGTTGAAATATTCAAAATTTCATTTGACTTCATGGGAGAGTCTATCAAAGTCAAAACTGATGGTAGGACGGGGGATCAAAAATCTAAATTGGTTCGATAGGGCTTTATGTGCAAAGAGCTTATGGAGAAGCTTATTTGATGAAGGTTTGTGGGGAAAAATTGTGAAAGCTAAATGTTTAAAATGTGTTGCTATGGTCCATTGGTTTCGAGATGCAATGAAGAAGGCTCAAAATGTTTCATCTATTTAGAGTAGTTTTTTGAAGTCTTTCCCCATTATTAACCAGCCGATTTGTTGGGCCGTCGGTTGAGGTACTCAAGTATTTATTGGTTTTGATCCTTTTATTGGTTTATGCAAATATTATAGGTTATCTTAGGGACTGGTGGCAGAACTCCATAGAAGGAACATCTTCGGGGTTTGAAAGAGAACTAATACAAGAGAGGAGTTGGTTTCCTTATAGGGACTTCTTTGGTTTGTTAGGAGAATGGGACTCGCTTCTATTTTGATTGTTGGCGAGTCAAAAGCTACTACAGATTGGGCTAGAGGGGTAACTGCACTTTACTTTTTGTTATTGGAAAATTGGATGGGAAATGTTAGAAAGTTGATATCTGAGTTTTCACACATTACTTTTTAGCATATCTATAGAGAATTAAATGATGAAGCAGATAGACTTTCAAAAAAAGGCATTGATGAATTGGATGGAAATATTTCTTTTAAAGAGCTTAGAGATGAAATGCCTGTAGAATCGAACAGATTGAAGTTCTTTTGATTTAAGAGTTGTTCATCTAGTAAACTTTGTTTACTAATAGCTTGTGTTTTGGGGATGGCATATTTCTTATTTTGTTATCATTATTATGATATGTTTTTTATTATAAGAGGTACAAAAATGTCAAAATAATGTTGAGAGGAGAAAATATAAAGATATTAAGATCCTGTTTTATCATAGTAGTAATTTATTTTGGATAATGAGAATATTTTATTCTTTCAAACAAAAATGTAATTCGTTGATACAACTTTGTTTAATAATACAAAGTTGTTTTTTAGTGCTTGAGAAAAAAACCAAAATCCTCCTGGTCAAAAAAGGCGCTGGTCTATCATCTTCTTTCTTCGTTGTCTTCTTGCGTTTATTCATCCTGTAGTTGCTTAACCTTTGAACTTTCACTAGGTAGGCAGTCACCAGGAGAAACTGAAATCCCTTGTGGTGGCGAAGAATGCTAACCTAAGTGAAGAACGTTGTGAGATGGCGTGTAAACGAAGGCGATTGAAAGAAGCCATGTGCATTTTGTTTTTGATGGACAAACAAGTAGATTGCTCTTCTTATCAGTCTCTCTTGCAGGTATGCCTCATTAATAGAGCTCTGCTGGAGGCCAAGCTGGTCTGTGGTCACATCATCCAAAGTTCTTTCAAATTTAATTGCACTGACATGGCTGTGCCCAATAAAATCCTAAGCATGTATGCCAAGTGTGGGAATTTAATCGATGGTCACAAGTTTCTGGAGCAAATGCCTTAGTGAAATGTGGTATCCTGGAGTATCACAATTGCAGCTTACTGTAGGGCTAGCCATGGCAAAGAAGCGTTGACACTTTTCAATCAAATGCAAGGAACATGTATTCTCCCCAATCAATTCACTCTATCCAGCTTTCTCCTAGCATGTACTCACTTGGAAGCAGTGGTAGAGGTTCATGAAGAAATAATTTGAAGTGGGTTTCACTCTGAATTTTTTGTGGGGAATGCACTTCTTTACATGTATGCAAAATATGGGAAGATCAACACTGCACGTTATGTGTTTGACACATTTAGTAGACGAGATGTTGTCAAATGGAATGCTATGATTGTAGGATATGCACAGAAGGGGTATGTTAATGAGGTTCTGGACTGGTTTGACAAAATACCTGAACAAAATGTGGTCTCCTAGACATCAATGATTGTGGGATATGCACAGAATTGCATGGTTGAAGACGCTGCCAAACTCTTTGATGAAATGCCTGAAAGGAATGTGGTATCTTGGACATCATTGATTTCAGGTTATGCTCAGAATGGGCATGTTGTTGAAGCTTACAAACTATTTGAGAAGATGCCCAAGAGGAATCTAGTCTCTTGGACTGCAATGATTACAGGATATGCACAGGATGGGTGTGTTGATGAGGCTCTAAATCTCTTTAAAAAAATGCGACTATGAAATGTGGAATCGTGTAATGCAATAATTGCAGGATATGTACATAATGGCCAAAATGAAGAGGCCCTGAAGCTTTTCTGAGAAATGCAAAGGCACGACATGAAGCCAAACTCAATGACTCTTGCTAGTATTATTGCAGCATGTGCTAATCTGGTAGCATTGGAACAGGGCTTGGAGATCCATGAGAAGTAATCAAGAGTGGATTTGTTTGAAAAAATGGATCACAAAGATTGCAGGCTATGGTGTGCATGGCTTTGGTAAGGAAGCCCTAAGGCTCTTTGGAACAAATGCAGCACTGTGGAATATCACCGGATCATGTTACCTTTGTCGGAGTTCTGTCTGCGTGCTACCATTCAGGCCTAGTGGCCTACAATACTTTAATTGCATGAGTCACTATCATCAGATTACACCCACAATGGATCACTATGCTTGCATGGTTGACCCTTTCGGCCGAGTTGGGCACCTGGATAAGGCACACAACTTTATCAATAGAATGCCAATAAAACCTGATTATATTGTGTGGAGTTCTTTCATCGCTGCATGTAGAATCCATAAGAATATAAATCTAGGGGAATTTTTTGTAGAATGCCTCATTGAATTGGATATCCAAAAAGTCACACCTTATGTGGCTCTATCAAACATCTATGCTGTAGTAGGACAGTGGGATGGCATCGAAAAAGTAAGGGAAATGATGAAAGATGGAGGGGTGCTCTGCACAAGGAACACTAGCCCTGGCCTTCAATCAATCTTTTTTCCATCTTGTCCCACGTCGGAGCCTTGTTTTAGATCATGCACCACATAAAAAAATGGGCTTTCTGTGGGCATTTGGATTTCCTTAAACCCTTCCACCACCACTACAGATCCCTGTTCTGAAGGTCATCAATAAGTTGAATGTATCCTAGTTTTGGAGTGTAGATCCCTTCTAGTGTAGAGTTCCAGATCAGTTCATCTGGCCTATTAGTAAGCCTGAGATGGGATGACTAGAGAGCATTTACATACACATTCCAAGCATCCACCTGAGCATCCCTCAAGCCAAGTGTGTGAGCATCCATCCAACCTTGATTCCAAAAGGTTGTTGACGCAGGGTCGACAATTTGGTCCAGGTGATACAGACCTTGAAGATGAATATCTTGAATCACAGGTTGACGTAGAATATGGTTGCGCTGACGGCACGGGCAGGAATCTTCCCCAATTCCCACTTTTGAACTTATTCAAACCCTCCAAGCCAGGCTCTCTTCAACAAGATGAAATGAATTTATTATAGCTTTCTAGATAACTGATGCAATTTACCTCCTCTTACTTGGATTTTGGATACAATCTTCTAGGGAATCAGGAGCAATGTATTTGTGGGTAACAACCTCGGTCCAAAGACTATGGGTAGATATTTGTCTTCAAGAGTTCAACCAGCATTTGTAGCATTTGTAGCTAAAGCTCTAGAGACTTTAATTTTCCATCCTTATTCTCCTTATCTTTTATTTTCGATGTAAAAGTGACATTCTTCTTATCTTTTATTTTCCATGTAAAAGCGACATTCTCCTTATCTTTTATTTACTATCCTTATACTTAAAATTTTTAATATTACCATTAATTGTTTCAAGATGTTTGAGAATGGTCCGATCTCATCAAACTTCATATGCAAAAAGTAGAATTTTAGATCTTATTAAGAATTCATAAGACTTTAGTTTTCAGGATTTCAGGATCACGACATTTCCACTGGATTCTATCATGTATAATAGCAAGGGATTGGAATTTAATCAAGCACATCAAACTCTCTATGTACCTTCATGTTGGCAGTGTTGATGCCTGATTGTTGAAGTTGATTGAACTCCTCTATCATGAACTTAACAAAAATGTTCCCTTCAGTCAAACAAAATCAATTATTAAGCATGGGAACCTTTTTCTGTCTTATTTTAATGCTTGGAATCTTGGATTAGGAAGTTTCATCAAAATTGTAGGGTGTAGACTATTGTCCTTGGAGGATCACTTTCGAGATTCGGTGGTTGTGGCCCTGTTCAATCCTCTGGTGAAGTCTCAAGACACCATTTTGACTAGTAGATTCTCCATGGCGGCTTGCAGATACAGTTGGTTGTTGCAATGTCGTGTAGAGTCTAAGGGTGTTGCATACTAGTGGTGTCATTCTTGAGAGGTTGTGGAATGTAGATAATCAAATCCTATTGAAGTATGAACCTGTTTTAGTTTAGTTATGGTCACGTGCAACATGGGGAACTTATATCTGTTCCTGAAACCTATACCCCCATACATAGGTGTTATTAATGCTACTGTCAGTATTCATATCACTATCATTGTCCTTTGGCTCAATGAAGGTGTGGAGTGGAAATTTAAACAAAGAATTTGAGGGTGTCATCAGCCACTACTGAGCTTAATCAGCCTATGCAATGTTCTCTGCCTCTAGCCACCACAACATTGAGTTCGTTTTATCCATGCTAATGCCTTCATACAGATGTGCATGGTGCCCCAACCAAAGCATGCTGCAGCATTGTACCTTCCTTATTTGTGTCCCATGGTTCTTCAATCAACAGTAAATACTTATGCAATAGCAGATCATAACTCCTCCTTGACCATTTGATTATCATTTGGAGATGCTCTAACTAGAATATCCATATACCACTTAGCAATTAATGCATATATTGCTGGTTGCAAAACTGCATGTTCACTTTCTTTCTTTGTATGTTGGACTTTCCTTTCATTGTTTAGAACTTTAATGTGGGATCCCTCTTTGGAATGATAGATTTCATCCATCTGAAACATATTTCCAAAAATCTTGGATCTGTTCTAGGCTAGGGAAATCTTTGTTTGCATAGAGGATCATCTGTATCTCTGTGAACACTCTACTTTTTTGCAAGCAGAAGTAACCTATGACTCAAAATGACTTTGTCTCATTCTGATTCAACAGATTAATTTTATACCCACTGCTGCTTCAAGTTTGCAATTGCTGTTCCAAGCATCTAAAATTTTGTCTTCTCTAAATCTGCTATTTTGTTGAAATTTCCCTTCATCCAAATGTGCTTTTTCATCAAATTTAAGTAGTATACTTAACAAGTTTTTTTGGGGAGCTGGCCCAAAGCAATTTAAAGAAGAAATTGAGAACTGCTTGCTGAGCCAGAAGTGGAGGCTGGTTCTATTCTAAATTGGGAAGTTTATCCAGTTTCAATCTAGACCAACCATCAGATAACTGGTTCCACCCATGTGTAGCAAAGCCCCAAATCGAGTTCCTCAACCAGTTTTTTTTTCTGGTTCTGATTCTGACAACATTGGCTTTTAACATGCTAGTTAGTGTGGAATAGATAAAAAGGAGAACATTCATAGGATGTCGTCTTTTTTTTTCATTGAAATAAAATTTAAAGTTCTGTTTTGAAGAGTGGATGATTATTTCCCTTGAAAAGGTTCAATTGCAGGGCCTTACTCATCAACCAACAAGCAAGGATATGGTTTTCTTAACTTAGGACCTGTTCTTCCCCTTGAGAAATATAATTGTATGCTTGCTTGAGTCGAAATTTATTTTGTGAAGTGTCAATGGTAAAAAGAAGCCTTTTTGGGCTTTCTTGATTTTCCATATTTGTGATTGTTGTAAAGAATAACCAACACATTATGGGCTAAAAGGATTAGAAGATTAGAAATTTATGTAATGTGTTTACAGTCTCTCAGTTAACCGTTTTTGTATTTTTGATAATGCAGCGATCAGCGACTTCAAGTGGAAAATTGGTCAGAAGGGCTGGAGGGGCTTCTGTAGCTTCTTCAAGTTCAGTGGCTCATAGGAGAGGTCCAGAAAGGAGGTAGACAACAACTGCTACAGTAAGGCGTATATTCAATTTCTTTGGAATGCTAAATTGTGATTGCTTTTAGATGAACTTTGATTGATTCTTTGTTATGATATATGTATGCATTCTTTGTCAAAATCATTCCTGGTTTCCAATTTTTCAATTCATTGGTCATTACTACCTAGAAGTTAAAATTAGTTGATTGCAACTTATGCTGTGTTATTTAGAAAGATGACTATACATAAGTTCTAAGGGCTCCTTATTTGATAATCCTAGTTTTAGAATATATATTAGCTTTTAATTGAGCTTGGCCTTCCAAATCCTTTTTTTTCTGATCATTTTTGATCTGCAGTATGTGATGAGGGATAATACAAGGATCTCAAGAAACAAAGACAAATCCACATATGTTCAATCTCCACGGAGAGAATATCAACAATACCTTGAGAGTGATCCGTCAATACAAGTTGTTTCCAGTCTGGAGGCACTTGAAGATGCTGCTGGCACATCTGGGAAAAATGCAGGTAATAACTCCACATTTAACTGAAGCATAATCAAGGATTCTTAGCTTTCTTTTGTCTGATTTGTGAACTTCTTTATAATTTGGATCTATTTGGGGGGGCATAATGTTTCTCCTTTTCACTGACTAAAGGTGCTATATGAGGTGGAATTGTTATCCACACAAGTTGCCTACCTTAGACGTACTTTATTGATGCTTTTTAAGGGTTGTATGATTTTTTTTATGTTAACCATCCTCCTAATCTTTACCTAATACCTGTTTTACCCCATTCTTAACATAAATGGCTGAAATTCTTGCTTTATCATGATGAAAGCTGGCATTCGTTTCTTTTCCCTAGATTTTTCTATTTGATTTTTAGTATTTACTTGTTTGCCGAATATACATTAATAATCTTTATTTGTATTTCCCTGCTAACATCAAAGAGCTTTTACAGTTTCTGCAATTGAGGGGACAATCATTGGCACTGAAGGACCTGGTGAAGCTAGGAAGAAAAAAATGTTGCTCCTAAAAAGCAGAGACAAGGAGTCTACCAATGTAAGTACCATTGGAGGTATATTTTTGTTAAAATTGGCGTATGAGATGATATTATATAAAGAAAATTGATTAAGGCTAGAAGTACTAAGTAGTTAATATTTTCTCATGGGAAATGGGATTAGCAGTAAAGTTTTCTAGCAGCTTCACAAGCTATTACTAACAGAACAAAGTTAACAATAGCATTTACTATGATTAGCTAACATCAGGACAATTCCAGGATTCCTATATTAACACAGGTCAATCTATTTGTCTATGATATCTGGTATATGGAAACAACATTCATTTCTTGTCTTAGTGGAATCAAGTCTGTGAATGCAGTTATTGTAGTAGCCAAACCTCTGAATTTTGAGATAACCTATTATACCTTTGAGCAACCAGCAACTTGTCAAGCTGGGGACAAAGAAAGTGCAAGGCTACCGATCTAATATGGTTTTTGTATTTTTTATTTATGATTAGGGTGTAATAATAATGTAATAAAGATAAAAGTATAACATGGCCATTCTTATACAAAAGAATTTACTAGCATATCGATTGCATAGATATTTCGTTCATGCTCAAAATGTCACTATGAAATCTCCTATACTCTGTCATGACAACAGAAATCTCAATTTTCTCATTGGTTTGCAAATATGAGTTTTTTCATGGATGCAATCTAAAATTTCCTAGCCTAGGTGAGTGTTGTCCTTGTGTCCTCCATCAAATCAATTAATTCCAGAATTTAATTAATGCAGAAAAATAATTTCTAATCATATCATCAATCACAAATATGTGTTTTTTCATGGATGCACTGTAAAATTTCCTAGCCTAGGTGACTGCTGTCATTGTGTCCTCTATCAAATCAATTTATTGTTGAAATTAATCAATGCAGAAAATTTAAATCCTGAATATAGCATCAATCACAATATGTATAGCTGGAAACTGTAAAGAGTGGAAGCATAAAAAAAATTCATACATACACAGGTAATTTCTCCTACAAAATCAGCTTTTCATTCCTTAATCAAAGATTAGTAATTACAAGGAAACCTCCACAAACTGCTGAAACGTATGGCTTGCTGAGAAGGTGCAGCCAACATAGAAAACAAAGGAACAGTGGTATGGCACTAGATTTTTTATCAGATTCATCAATAAGTGAATATCTATCATCATCAACAATAGGCTTATTACTATTGTCACTATCCATGCCAACTCCAAGGTCATCTTCTTCTGCACTTGGAGTAGGCTCAAACTATGGGCCAATCGGACTAGATGAATCTTTGGAAACACTACTTAATGCCAATTTCAAATTGCTGCGAACATAAACAAGGTCTTCCAATTGTTTAGATAGCAATTTGTTTATTTTCATAGTGGACAAAAGGAAATGGACAAAAGGTTAAATGAAGTAGGGGCCATTCCTGAAAATTAGATCTTTGTCTTCTTTGGTTTCAAAGTCAAACAGGAAGTATCCCCTTCCGACGGAGTATGATGCAACGTTTTTGGAGATGAGGGGTCTCTAGTTTCTTTGGACCCAACTATCAGTGGATTTTGGCGAAGGCTAGAGCCTTGTGAATTGCCCGATCAGGGCTCGATCTGCCAGGGAGAGAGAAACCCGCATAGTTTCTTTCGGTGGGAGGGCTACTTCTGGCACATCTTCTATTCTCTTGACAAACTTCAAGGGATCTCTTATGCCCGATTATTGACATCCAATACAGATTATTGACATACTGTAAATAGAAGTAAAAATTTGCACTAAAGCATAACATGTCATATTTTGCTCATGTTTCTTCTTAAAATGCAATATTATTCTTCATTTTTGAATTGTAACTAATTTCACATGACATATTTTTATATTGTATGGTGATTTAGGTCACAACTAACTCATATTCTTGATGGTTTAAAGGAGAAGTCGGATGTTAGAGCACTACTGCAGGTGCCTATATCTACTTTTTTTTTCTTCATGTGCTATACAAATTTCTATTTCTGTAAAATTTCCATCTATTTTCCCTAGTCCCTGCGTTGTTGACTATTTTCTGCAATTTTTGTAACAATAAGTTGGTTTTATGCAGTAGCTTACCTAGAATTGATTGAGGAATGAATAACATTGCTATCTATATACAGTTTGCTGTGTTCACCTGTATATGCAAGATATTCTTGCTCTAATCTTTAAAATTAGTTCAGAGCTCTGCAATTAAATACTTTAGGATGACAAGTACGATTTAGATATATAGTGAATAATGTCAAATTGGCACTCATATCATTTAAATCTACAGTAGCTAGCTGATATATTGTCTTATGTGTGCTCTTGTAAGTTCCTAACTAGTGTTAACCCCATGGAAGTTATAAAAATCATTGGAATGATTGGCTTTGAGAAACTAGGTTTTGGAAGTTTGATCTTGGACATGATTAGCCCTGCCAAGCCATCCTTGGGATTTGGGTGTTTGGCTATTGGTGTTTGGGATTACCACTTTTCCACCTCTGTACTAGCCCTAGTGAATAGCATTTAACATTGCATGGGGGCAGTGGATGTACTATGTTTGATCAGGTTTGTTGGTGAGAGATCTGATAGTTGATTTTTGATAAGTGCTTTTCATAACCTAGCCTTCTCTCTCCCATATAGCATCTTCTTGAATTTTGGTTTTGAGAAGTTGAGAGATCGACCCTTTGCACATTCAATTAAGTGCTTTCTTGGCCATGACTGTTAGCCTGGGTTGTAAGTGTTTTTGTTGACTGACTGTTGGCTATTGAAAAGTTTGGAACTGCATCCAAATTGTGTGTTCAGCTATGTTTGGATAAAGGTAGACTCATACCTTCCTCTATGTTTCCGTTTTGGTGCATTGTTTTTGGTTGATGGGTAGGAATTGTTGTTTGGTTGAGTGACTCTGCCTTGTGTTTTTCTTACCCTTTGTTACATTTGAGATCTATCACTATTTTGTTATTGTTGCTTTCACTTGTTCGGTCACTAATGTATGAGGCCAAGTTGTTCTTTGGCTAGTTTGTTTACAGGGTTTGATGTTGCTGTTTAAGCCCTCAACCCTTTGCATGGATCAGAGTCCATACTGTGAGCTGTTAATGCATAGTAGGTGGAATTGTTGGTTATCTGTTGGTTATCTGTGGTCGAGGCTGGCATTTGCATGATTTATTTGTTTGAATAGCTCATTGTGCTATATCTCTTGAGCATTGTTTTCCATGGTCATCTTGGGCTTAAGGGCATCTGATTTTACTACTTATTGCTAAGAATTGGTGATTGACAACCTTACTATTGTAACAATTTAGATAACAACAACACACTCTAAATTTGACTATTCTGAAATTCCTCCGAGCAAAAACAACTTCTGTTGCACACACAATCACTTGCTAATCAAGTTTCAGTAAATACTTCTGTTCTAAAAATCATTCTATTCCTAGAGGATCATCTCTAACAAAAAACACTAACCTCAAAATCACAGGTACATGTCACAAATCAACATAGACTTTCTAGAGGGCGTTCATGTTTCGTAGCTTATTATCATTTGTCCCAAAAACACCATTTAAATATAGAAATATTAAACTTGTTGTACAATACCACCTAGCAGATTCAATGCCATCTAGTTTTCCTTCCTTTCACAATGCCATCTTGCCCTCATAACCTTGTACCTTTTACAAAATTTGATGTTGAACCTGTACTATTTCTTGGCTTTCTTTCTTTTATGTCTGTCTATAGTGACAATGTAGAAATAAACTCGAGAAGCCAGGCTACGATGAGATCTGTTTTCCCAAAATCCCCTTAGTACTGTAACAAGACCTGCCTACCCTACCAAAGCCATTCTTAGATCAAATTAATTTTATCTCCTTTTTTATGGTCTCTATATGTGATTACATCTCTGTGATGCAATTTACATGATCTGCCAAGAGATCATGGCACCTGTAGTCATTGGAATCATGGTTAAATCTTATTGCATGTATGCAACTTGTGTATGACTCTCATGGTGCATATTAAAAGATATGAAAGCATGGGTAAATCTTGACCATATTCTGCATTTTTCTGGAATTTCTATTATTGATGGTAGACTTTGAACTTTACAAAATCTGGTTACTGTAATATCGATATAGGAAAGTAGACATTCAGACCTGTTGCGACCTAATATGCTGCTAAATTGAGGAGTTTTCATTGGGCCAACAACTGTGATCTTGTGGTGTATCTGCATGATAAAAGTAAGCTCATCGAGGATCAGCCACCACCTTGGTATTGACCATGAAACTACTGTGTGAAGGAATGATGACATGCTGCGAATTGGAGAGTGGAAGTATTGCCCAGCCACTGTGTGGAAATTCAAAGCTACTATCGACACGAAGGAGGTTTACTAAACTGATTGGATGGAGTACTCTCAATGGTAGTAAGCCTGTGCTAAATTGTAGTCTTCACTCTTCGATTTGTGTTAGTAGTGGCTAGTTAGCATCATTTACTCTTTCCGAAGTGTGAAAAATTGATTGGAAAGAATTACAGTTTATGGAGTCATAAGATACTAACCATTATTGAATTTAGAGATCTTGAACAAACCATCTTAGGCATAGTGGAAAAAATCGGCATCAACAAAAAATCAGCGAGGGTCTAGAAAACAACTTCTCGGCAACATCGGTGAAAAAATTGGCAAACCGTGACAAGCATTAAAAGATGCAAATTTTGTACTTCAATAGCGTCAAAATTAGCTTACTGATTTTCCCCTATTTGCCAAATTTTCCCATTTTTCCCTGATCTTTCCCGATTTTCTCAAATTTTTGCCGGTTTTTTCCCTGATTTTCCCATTTTTTGCCGATTTTTGCCGATTTTCCTGATTTTTTTTTCTGATTTTCCCGATGTCCAATTTTTTGAAAAATCGGGATTTTTTCGGGTTGAAAAATTGACAACCAAGAAAATTTGCTATTTTTTCCACTATGATCTTAGGTAAAGAATACATACCAACAAATTATCCCAAAAACTATGATAAAAGACATAAAGAGGCACTTATGCTTCTCAAACTGTCAGTCGCAGTTACATTAGTTCCATAAGTAAGAAATTCCCTTGTAGCACCTATGTTGTGGACAAATCTCCAAAATAAGTATCAAGCATCATAAGTTGGGTGGTCATTGTATTTTAAAAATCTTTTGTTTTAACGTTTCCACCAAGTTACAGGAAGGAGAACCAGTCTCTAAATATTTATTGCACTTGAAGGATCTTAATGATCAATTTTTTGCTATTAAGAAGCCGGTGGATGATGAGGATATGGTTTCTTTGTTGATGCGAAGTTTTTCGCTATCATTTGATTCATTTGTTGAGTCCTTACATCTACTTGGGGAGAACCAACAACTTACATTTGAGAAGCTATTAACACTTTTTTGTACAAAAGGAAAGGAGGCTAGATTAGATAGAAGCATCAAATCCATCCACTATAATGAGTGCATTAAGTGCAGAGTTCAAAGGAAAATACAAAAAAAAATGCTAGCAATGTATCAAAGAGAACAAATTCAAATGTTATTACTGCAATAATCCTAGACACTTCAAGAGATATTGCCAAAAAAACAATATGACTTGGCATGTGGTCAAATGAATCCAAGGTATGCAAATGTTGCCGAAAGAGGTGAAGAAGAAGCAGTGGGTGATTTTGCATTTGTGGTATTACATAATCAATCAACTAAGTCTATAGCCTGGTATTCGACTTAGGTGCATCTCACCACTACACATGTCACAGAAACTGGTATGTAAATTTCATTAAAGATAAGAGTAATAGTTAATCTATTGCTTTGGGTGATGGATGGACTCACTATGTTAGAGGATGTGAGGTTGTTCATGTCATATTGAACAATACTTTAACTTATACTTTCAAAAACGTTCGATATGTTCCTAACATGAGCAAAAATATCGTCTATTAGTGAGATAACTAGGAACCCTAATATTTTTGTAATTTTTCAAGGAAGCAAATATATGGTCACTACTCTCATGATAAAAAGGTGACTATAGTTTGTATTGGTGAAAAAGGGTTGTATAGACTGGTTGATTCTAAAAACAACAAAGGCACATGCACCAGTTGTGGTAGAGAATACAAATGTACTCTGGCATTAAAGGTATGGACACCTAAGTTATCAATATTTATTTGTACTTAATAAGACTAATATGGTGGATGGTCTTCCATCCATTCAGGATTGTTAGAGGTATGTGCAGGATTGTTAGAGATACGTGCAGGCTGTTAGTTATGAAAACAACATTGGATTTTATTTGATACTGACAATAAAACATGGCAAGCCAAATGAGTTTTGGACCTAGTACATGTTGATTTGCGTGGTCCAATGAAAACACTTACAATATATGGAGATAAGTAATTCCTATTACTGGTTGATGACTATTCAAGGAAAATTAGGGTTTGTTTTATTAATAATAAGTCAAGTTGTTGTTCAAATTTTGTAACATGAAAAGCTTTGGTAGAGAAACAAACAAGTAAACAACTGAAAGCTTTAGGATATGATAATGGAGGTGAGTTTGTTTCAACTTAGTTCAAATAATCTTGCAAAAGGGAAGGTATACATAGGGAGTATACCACTCCATACACTCCACAACAAAATGGAGTCATGGAAAGGAGGAATAAGATAGTTGTGGAGATGGCAAAGTGCATGGTGCATAGCTAGAATGTACCATAGCCATACTGGGAAAAACCAGTGAATGTTGTGGTTTACATCCTTAACAAAACTCCTTGTAAATATTTGTAGGATATCACTCCTAAGGATTCATGATTAGGTAGAAAACCTTTTGTAAGAGATTTTCATATTTTCAATTGTATTGCTTTTGCAAATATTCCCAAGGAAAAACGTTCCTAATGAATAACTGGATGTTTCTACGAACAAAATTGTGATTAATAGAGATGTTGTAGATGAGAAAATATCATTCTTCTGTGATGATGGTAAATCTATGGATAGTACTAAGTAGTGTATGGGAAATTGTTGCTCATTCAAGAACAAGTTCTGGCGTTGAAATCAAACAGGACTCAGAGCCAGAAACATCATAGGAGTCAAGTTCCAAGGAGGGGTTTGGTGAAGAAGAGGGGGATTCTCAATATTCACAACAGAGAGGGATTCTTGATCTTGACAGCAAGACCAAGAGGGCCAACAAAGTAAATGGAAATGGTATTATACCATGATGGAAGGATATTGAAAAGATGAGTTTCCAAAGGCACTAGAAGGAAAGACTACATGATTGAGGAAACAAATTGTGCAAGGCAGTGAGCAGATAAATTTTTCGCTAACTTCTGTTGTTTTTGTGTCAAGTATTTGAACCTAGCACATTTGAATAATCCAAAGGAAAACTTGAATCATAGGCTGCCATGAAAGTGAAATATGATGCATAGATGAAAAGCAAGACTTGGGTCTTGTCCACATTGCCTTTAGGGAAGAAAGCACTTGGTTGTAAATGGATGTTAAAAGTCAAATATAAACTAGATGGTTCTTAATAAAAATACAAAGATTGTCTTGTTGCCAAAGGATATGCACAAGATGAAGGGGTGTACCGTGAAGAAATCTTTTCCCCCACAGCGAAAATGGTAACTCTTCGACTAGTTATCTCCATTTTTGCTAATTCTGGATGGAAGATATACAGATGGATGTTAAAAGTGCCTTGATGTAACCACAAGGGTTTCATTTTTTTGGAAAGAAACATTTGGTTTGTTGGTTGGTAAATTCCTTGTATGGACTCAAGCAGGCTCCTCAAGCTTGGTATTTCAAACTTGATCAATACCTTAGAGATTCTAGAGTTAGAAAAACCTATTATGAACACACTTACTACATAAAAAATAGTGACGATGATATATTGATCTTATTTTGTCTATGTTGATGGTCTTCCCACCACCAAAAGCAGTGCCAACAAGATTCAACAGGTGAAATTTGATATTTGATCTATTTTTGAAATTACTGATTAAAGCTTGCTTCATTATTGTTTAGGTGTAGAATTTTTGCAATCTAAGCATGCTATATTTTTATCACAAGTCAAGTATGACAAAGCACTCTTCAAAAAATTCAGAATGACTGAATGTAATCCTACATCTACACCTATGGAAGTTGGCATAAAACTCTCAGCTTGCATGGACTCACCACTAGTCAATGAGTCATTGTATTGGAAATTGGTTGGTAGTTTGATTTATCTTACTACCACCCAATCATATCTATGTTTTTTAGTGATTTGTCTCTTTCTCAATTCATGTCTAATCCTAAAGAGTTACATTGGCAAGTTGCAAAATGAGTCCATCAATATTCAAAGGGACCCTTGACTTTGGCATTCTATATCAGAGATATGTTGACTCGATGCTAGCAGAGCATATTGATTTCAATTATGCTGGATCAGTTGATACATGGAATTCAGAAACAGGTTATGTGTTCACTCTTGGTTTAGGAAGGTAATTTCATGGAAAAGTAATTTACAAGCTACAGTTGCCTTATCCTCCATTGACAAAAAATACAAGGCAGACTTCAGTACAGGTTGTGAGGCAATGTGGTTACGAAGAATATTGGTCGATCTTCAACTTGACCAAGCAGTGATAACCTCTCTTTTCTGTGACAATCAGAGTGCTCTCAAAATGGAAAAAAATTCAGTCTATCATGCCATAACTAAGCATATTGAAGTTCATCACAATTACATCAGATAGTTGGTTAACAATCAAGACATTTGCCTTTATTATTGTCCTACAGCAGAGCAAATATTGACATAATGACAAAACCACTTGGTAATGATAAGTTCACTCATCGTGCCATGTTGTTAAAAAGAAAGCTAACTCCAGCTAGATTTTCATAATGGTGTAATGAGCTAACATATAAGATTTCACTCATAGTGCCATGTTAGAAGGAAAACTAACTCCAATTAGATTTTCATCATGGTGTAATGTATTTGATGACAATGTGGCAGTGTTAGATGGAAAACTACTTTATGAGAACTAACACACATTAGCTTTTACTCACCGTGCAATGTTTTAAGAATGAAAGCTAACTCCATCTAGATTTCCATCATGGTGCATTGTGATTGATGACAATGTGGTTGTGCTAGATGAAAAACTACACTATGAAAGTTTACACACAATAGATTTCACTCACTGTGCAACGATTTAAGAATGAAAGCTAACTTCAGCTAGATTTCCAACACAACCCAATGTGATTGATGACAATGTGGTTGTGTTACATGGAAAACTACCTTATGAAAACTAACACACATTAGTTTTCACTCATTGTGCCATGTTGTTAAAATGAAAGCTAACTCCAGCTAGATTTCTATCATGGTGTAATGAGCTAACACACATAAGCTTTCCCTTATAGTGCCATGTTGTTAGAAGGAAAGATAACTCCAACTAGATTTTCATCATGGTGTAATGTATTTGATGACAATGTGGGTGTGTTAGATGAAAAACTACCTTATGAAGACTAACATACATTAGCTTTACTCACCTTGCAATGTTTTAAGAATGGAAACCAACTCTAGCTAGATTTCCATCATGGTGCATTGTGATTGATAACAATGTGGTTGTGCTAGATGGAAAAATACCGTATGAAAGCTTACACACATTAGATTTCACTTACCGCGCAACGGTTTAAGGATGAAAGCTAACTCCAGCTAGATTTTCAACATGGTACAATGTGCTTGATGACAATGTGATTGTGTTAAATGGAAAACTACCTTATGAAAGCTAATACACATTAGCTATCACTCATCGTGCCATGTTGTTAAAAGGAAAGCTAACTCCAGCTATATTTTCATCATGGTGTAATGAGCTAACAAACACAATATTTCCCTTATAGTGCCATGTTGTTAGAAGGAAAGCTAACTCCAGCTAGATTTCCATCACGATGTAATGTATTTGATAAAAATGTGGCTGTGTTAGATGGAAAACTACCTTATGAAAACTAACCGACATTAACTTTATTGACTGTGTAATGTTTTAAGGACGAAAGCTAACTCTACCTAGATTTCCATCATGGTGCATTGTGATTGATGATAATGTGGTTGTGCTAGATGGAAAACTACATTATGAAAGCTAACACACATTAGAATTCACTCACTATGCAATGATTCAAAGACGAAAGCTAGCTCTATCTAGATTTCCATCACGGTGCTATGTGATCAATGACGATGTGGTTGTGTTGTTGGAAAACTACCTTTTGAAAGCTAACACACATTATCTTTCACTTATCATGCCATGTTGTTATAATGAAAGCTAAATCTAGCTAGATTTGCATGATGTTGTAATGTATTTGATGACAATGTGGCTATGTTGGACGAAAATCTACCTTATGAAAGCTAACACACATTAGCTATTACTCACCGCGCAACGTTTAAAGAACGAAAGCTAACTCTAGCTAGATTTCCAACATGGTGCATTTTGATTGATGACAATGTGGTTGTGCTAAATGAAAAATTACATTATGAAAGCTAACACACATTAGATTTCACTCACCATGCAACGATTTAAGGTTTAAAGCTAACTCCAGCTAGATTTCCATGACGGTGCAATGTGACAATGACGTTGTGTTAAATAAAAAACTACCTTATGAAAGATAACACAAATTAGCTTTCACTCATTGTGCCATGTTGTTAAAAAGAAAGCCAACTCCAGCTAGATTTTCATAATGGTGTAAGGAAGCTAACACATATAAGCTTTCACTCATAGTGCCATGTTAGAAGGAAAGCTAACTCCAGCTAGATTTTCATCATGGTGTAATGTATTTGATGACAATGTGGAAGTGTTGGATGGAAAGCTATCTTACGAAATCTAACACACATTAGGTTTTACTCACCGTGAAATGTTTTAAGAATGAAAACTAACTCCAGATAGATTTCCATCATGGTGCATTGTGATTGATGACAATGTGGCCGTGATAGATAAAAAACTACACTATGAAAGCTTACACACATTATATTTCACTCATCGTGCAACGATTTAAGGATGAAAGCTAACTTCAGGTAAATTTCCAACACTGCACAATGTGATTGATGACAATGTGGTTGTGTTACATGAAAAACTACCTTATGGAAGCTAACACACATTAGCTTTCACTCATCATGCCATGTTTTTAAAAGGAAAGCTAACTCTAGCTAGATTTCCATCATGGTGTAATGAGCTAACACACATAAGCTTTCCCTTATAGTGCCATGTTGTTAGAAGGAAAGCTAACTCCAGCTAGATTTCCATCATGGTGGAATGTATTTGATGACAATGTCGCTATGTTAGATGAAAAACTACTTTATGAAGGCTAACAGACATTAGCTTTACTCACCGTGCAATGTTTTAAGAAGGAAAGCTTACTCCAGCTAGATTTCCATCATGGTGCATTGTGATTGATGACAATGTGGTTGTGCTAGATGAAAAAATACACTATGAAAACTTACACACATTAGATTTCACTCACCGTGCAACGATTTAAGGTGAAAAATTACTCCAATTAGATTTCCAACATGGTGCAATGTGTTTGACAACAATGTTGTTGTGTTACATGGAAAACTACCTTATGAAATCTAACACACGATAGCTTTCACTCATCGTGCCATGTTGTTAAAAGGAAAGATAACTCCAGCTAGATTTCCATCATGGTGTAATGAGCTAACACACATACATTTTCTGTTATAGTGCCATGTTGTTAGAAGAAAAGCTAACTCCAGCTAGATTTTCATCATGGTGCAATGTGTTTGATAACAATGTGGCCATGTTAGACAGAAAACTACCTTATGAAAGCTAACAAACATTAGTTTTACTGACTATGCAATGTTTTAAGAATGAAAGCTATCTCTAGCTAGATTTCCATCATGGTGCATTGTGATTGATGATAATGTGGTTGTGGTAGATGGAAAACTACACTATGAAAGCTTAGACACATTAGATTTCACTCATCGTGCAATGATTTAAGGATGAAATCTAACTTCAGCTATATTTTCAACATGGCCCAATGTGATTGATGACAATGTGGTTGTGTTACATGGAAAACTACTTTATGAAAGCTAACACACATTCGCTTTCACTCATTGTGCCATGTTGTTAAAATGAAAGCTAACTCCAACTAGATTTCCATCATGGTGTAATGTATTTGATGACAATGTGGTTGTGTTACATGGAAAACTACTTTATGAAAGCTAACACACATTCGCTTTCACTCATTGTGCCATGTTGTTAAAATGAAAGCTAACTCCAACTAGATTTTCATCACGGTGTAATGAGCTAACATACATAAGCTTTCCCTTATAGTGCCATGTTGTTAGAAATAAAGCTAACTCCAACTAGATTTCCATCATGGTGTAATGAGCTAACATACATAAGCTTTCCCTTATAGTGCCATGTTGTTAGAAATAAAGCTAACTCCAACTAGATTTCCATCATGGTGTAATGTATTTGATGACAATGTGGCTTTGTTTGATGGAAAACTACCTTATGAAAGCTAACATACATTAACTTTACTCATCGTGCAATGTTTTAAGAACGAAATCTAACTCCAACTAGATTTCTATCATGGTGCATTGTGATTGATGACAATGTGGTTTTGCTAGATGGACAACCACACTATGAAAGCTTACACACATTAGATTTTACTCATCGTGCAATGATTTAAGTATAAAAACTAACTCCAACTAGATTTCCAACATGGTGCAATGTGATTGATGACAATGTGGTTATGTTCCATGGAAAACTACCTTATGAAAGATTGCACACATTAACTTTCATTCATCATGCCATGTTGTTGAAAATAAAGCTAACTCTAGCTATATTTCTATCATGGTTTAATGAGGTAACACACATAAGCTTTCCCTTATAGTGCCATGTTGTTAGAAGGAAAGCTAACTCCAGCAAGATTTTCATCATGGTGTAATGTATTTGATAACAATATGACCGTTTTAGATGGAAAACTACCTTATGAAAGTTAACATACATTAGTTTTACTCACCGTGCAATGTTTTAAGAACGAAAGCTAACTTTAGCTAGATTTCCATCATGGTGCATTGTGATTGATGACAATGTGGTTGTGCTAGATGAAAAACTACATTACGAAAGCTAACACACATTAGATTTCACTCACTGTGCAATGATTTAAGGATGAAAGCTAACTCTAGTTATATTTCCATCACAGATCAATGTGATCGATGACAATGTGGTTGTGTTAGATGAAAAACTACCTTATGAAAGCTAACACACATTAGCTTTCATTCATTGTGCCATGTTGTTAGAAGGAAATCTAGCTTTAGCTAGATTTGCATCATGGTGTAATGTATTTGATGACAATGTGGTTGTGTTAGATGAAAAACTACCTTACGAAAGCTAACACACATTAGCTATTACTCACCGTGCAACGTTTTAAGAACGAAAGCTAACTCTAGCTATATTTCCAACATAGTGCATGTTGATTGATGACAATGTGGTTTTGCTAAATGGAAAACTACATTATGAAAGATAACATACATTAGATTTCACTCACCGTACAACGATTTAAGGTCGAAATCTAACTCCAAATAGATTTCCCTCACGGTACAATGTGACAATGTGGTTGTGTTAAACAAAAAACTAATTCGAGCTAGATTTTTATCATGGTGTAATGAGATAACACACATGAGCTTTCACTCATCATGCCATGTTGTTAAGAAGAAAACTAACTCCAACTAGATTTCCATCATGGTCTAATGTATTTGATGACAATTTGGTTGTGTTAGATAGAAAACTATCTTATGAAATCTAACTCCAACTACATTTCCATCATGGTGCATTGTGATTGATGACAACGTGGTTGTGTTAGATGGAAACTACATTATGAAAGCTAACACATTAGATTTCACTCATTGTGCAATGATTTAAGGGATAAAGCTAACTTCAACTAGATTTCCGTCATGGTGTTATGTATTTGATGGTGTTATGTATTTGATGACAATGTAACTCTTTTAAATAGAAAACTACCTTATGAATTCTAACACGCATTAACTTTCACTCACCGTGCAATGTTTTAAAAACAAAAGCTAACTCGAGCTATATTTCCATCTTGGTGTAATGAACTAACACACATTTTCTTTCACTCATCATACAATGCTTTAAGAACAACAACTAACACGTTGTTAAAAGTTAAGCTAATTATAGCTAGATTTCCATCATCTTGTTATGTATTTGATAACAATGTGTTTGTTTTAGTTAGAAAACTACCTTATGAAAACTAACACACATTAACTTTCACTCAACGTGCAATGTTTTAAGAACAAAAGCTAACTCCAGCTAACTTTCCATCATGGTGCAATGAACTAACACACATTAGCTTTCACTCATCATGACATGTCGTTAGAAGGAAAGCTAATTTCAGCTAAATTTCCATCATGGTATAATGTAGGACAATGTGGTTGTGTTAGATGAAAAACTAACTTATGACAGCTAACAAATTAGCTTTTACTCACCGTGCAATGTCTTAAGAATGAAAGGTAACTCCAAATAGATTTCCATCATGGTGAATTGTGATTGATGACAATGTGGTTGTGCTAGATGGAAAACTACATTATGAAAGCTAACACACATTAGATTTCACTCACCGTGCAACGAATTAAGAATGAAATCTAACTCCAAGTAGATCTCCATTGCAGTGCAATGTGATTGATGAAAATGTGGTTGTGGTAGATGAAAAACTACCTTATGAAAGCTGACACACATTAACTTTATCTCATCATGCCATGTTGTTAAAAGTAAAACTAACTCCAGTGAGATTTCCATCATGGTGTGATATATTTGATGACAATGTGGTTATTTTATATAGAAAGCTACCTTATGAAAACTAACACACATCACCTTTCACTCACAGTGCAATGTTTTAAGAACGAAAGCCAACTCAAACTAGATTTCCATTATGGTGCAATGCAATTGATGACAATGTGGTTGTGTCAGATGAAAAACTACCTCATGAAAAAGTAACAAACTTTAACTTTCACTAACTATGCAATGTTTTAAGAACGAAAACTAACTCCATCTAGATTTCCATGGTGGTGCAATGTGATTGATGACAATGTAGTTGTGTTAGATGGAAACCTTCCTTATGAAAGCTATCATAGGTTAGGTTTCACTCACCATGCCATGTTTTTAGAAGGAAGCTAACTCCACTAGATTTTCATTATGGTGTAATGTATTTGATGACAATGCGGGTGTGTTAGATGACAAACTACCTTATGAAAACTAACATAGATTAGCTTTTAGTCACCATGCAATGTTTTATGAATGGAAACTAACACCAACTAGATTTCCATCATGGTGTAATGTGATTGATGACAATATGGTTTTGTTAGATGGAAAACTACAGTATGAAAACTAACACACATTAAATTTCATTTATCGTGCAGCATTTTAAGAATGGAAGCTAACTCTAGCTAGATTTCCATTACATTAATACACATATATCAATAATATAAATGCTATGTCCAAAGTCAAATAGGAATTTGGTGGTTTTATCTAAGTTGATATCTGTCATTCTCTAATGCTTCTTGGAACTCTTATTGTTATCTCTTCATATATATTTTATGTAATTTATATGTAAATCCCCTTTTGCTAGCGTGCACAAGATGTAGGGGAACAATGTTTCGTGGCATACAAAAGGGCTATCCTATTGTTTTGAATTATTGCAACTATATTACCTTTCTGAACATACACTTCATATGGTTTAACTTTAATTACAAACTACAATTCAAATGTCTTACAGAAATTGGGAGGAGTTACAATGGAAAATATAATTTTGATAAGAGGGACTATGTTAACCTCCTAATTAATGGTCAAGTTATTGGACTAGGAAGGGTTGAATCTACAGATACTACAACTCATTATGGTGGAGAAAGGCTTAATGTAGGATATGTTATGGTTTTGATAATTGATGTTATTGAACCACATTTGATTGTGGAATATATTGATGAAGGGAACTTACATCCATGGAGGATCATAGATTTGAGGCATAACAAAGGTAAATCAAAATATTGAAGCACATGTTAAGTGTTTTTGATAGTACATTGCTTATTATTTTTGAGCAAATACTAAATTTGTCTAATTTGTTGTATATCTGGAAATGTCTCTTCTGCATTTGCTATTGGAGACAAGGTATATCTTTTGCAATGTGGAGTGACGGTGGGTGAAGGCTCCATATTCAATACAAATATTGGTCATAAGGTGCATGGAAGTATGGTAAATAAAGGATCCATACTGGTTAACATTGAGAAGGTGTTAAAACATGATGCTCTTTTGCCACATCCAACAGGATTTGAAAATACACTAGGGGTCCATTGGGATCTTATGAGATTTTTCCAGAATCAGATTTGGAACCTCATTGTCATGATCATCAAGTAAATTCTCCCCAATATAGGCTTACATTCAGATGCCAAAAGTTTTCTCATACACATGAGTGCACAGGAACAAGCATGTGCATTGTCAAAGGAATCATAGTTAATGTCTGTCAGGATGACATGGTTGAGGGTGAAAGGTTAGGTGAAAAGGAATTCGATGTTTTTGTGGAAGACATAGAAAGAATTGTGAAAGATGTAGGATTGGAGATAAGTCTATACATTGTTTGGTTAGATGGTCAATAAATGAGTTGGTGGACAATGAAGGTGAGATTACAAGGGTGAATGAAAATTTCAAGGAGGCGCCCAATGAAATGGTGGTATGTGATCTTATAGAGGACACAAGTCCCTTCAACACATGGGATGGTGATCTTTATAATGAAAAAGATCCAGCCTCAATTGCTATGCACGTAACAAGGCCATATAAAAGGATTAAACGAGTTGTGGCTACAAAAAAAGTTGGAAACTTTCAAATACAGAGAGATGAAGAGAAAGAAACTGACTTTTGGCAGCAGATGAATGTTGCAAACAAGATTTTCTTCAACATGTGGATAGGAAATCCATTGCAGCTGCTAGAAGGGGTATGGAACTCTTAAAAAAATGACATTAGGTAATTTGCCTTGAATTCACTCCTTTCCAACACAATCATGTCAAAGAGCCATGGCCATGGCCTACCTCCTACTATTAGGAAAGTAAAGGACATGAGGTTTAATGGAGATATTATTTGTAAGAAAGCATGGTACAAGATACATAATATTCCTCAAAGCACCTTCTATACTTACCAACATAACTTCCAATAAGGACCTGCTAAAGGAATTCATGGTAACACCAACAAATGCAAACCACGCGCAGATACTGTGGCAACCATAGAAATATTGCACAAAATTGTCATGGATAATTCAGATTTTTCACTGAACCAAACACAACAAGTTGAATAAGATGGAACGTCTGCTCCTTTAATACTGCTGCCCTCAACGTACACCCAAAGTTCTTTGTTAAAAGAGATCAATGAGGCTCTTCAAGAGCTCAATTTTCCATCAATATCACAACAAACAATGAGTAAGATTTGGAATACTCATTTTCCATGTATGGCATTCTCAAAGAACACTAACTTCAGTAAATGTAGTGATGTATCGTGTTGAAAGCACAGATGAAGACAATGACTACAAAAGAGCTGGAAGAAAAGGCATGCGCTAGACTGAAGAAACATAATAAGATTGTTATGTGTGGAAGATATTGCTACTATGCCCATAGAATTATGTCAGAGCGGTATCCAAAGGAACACTTGAGCATTATCCATGATAAAATGGACAAAACAAAGACTTCAATCCCAAGATTACATGTCAAATCAAAATCTGTTGCAGGAACAAACTTGGGTTTGTCATTTTCAGGTGTGCTAAAACATGGGCATACCACATGAGGTTTTGGTCATTTATCCCTAGCATTTGTACACATGGGATCACAATTTACCAGTACATCTCTTGCAAAGTGATTGGGGACCTTGAAGACCCACACCTTGATATGTATGGTGATTTGCTTGATGAGAGTGGAAGTTCAAGAAACCCACTTTCAAATGCATTACTTCAAAACTCTATTTACTCAAAATGTAGAGTGTACAAGGATGCTTTCCTATCTTTAAATGGAAGCTCAAAAAAACATAATATTGATTTAAAACCTCTTCCTCCACATTTATTGTTACAGTTGGACAATGTAGCTAGTGATAATAAGAATCATTATGTTTTCATGTTTCTATCACTATTAACTGCACTTGGTGTCTTCATCACTATTGAGGTTGGGTTCTTGCTTGTGGGGCACACCCATGAAGACATAGATGGAACCTACGGAAGAATGTCTTCCAACTTGAAAAGCACAGATATATATTTTTTTGTCTGAGATGATGTATACATATTGCACAATAGAATAAATACAGACGTTTCCACCTAAAATTATTGGAAAAGTGTACGACTTCAAAAGTTTTCTTAATGTGTACATCAAGGAGGGGAAAAATGCACTAGTTGGACATCTTAATGTCCAGTACTTCCAATTTCTTGTACTCAATGATGTTCCAGTTATGAGGTATAAAGAATCCATCAGAGACATTAAGTGGTTAGAACCATAGTGAGTTGTTGAATATAGATGATGAAGGTCGACCTATATTTCCCACATGGAAGCCATCTTTCTTATGTCCCAAAGACAATGATGTTTATTTAAAAGAACTAAAGGAAGGAATAACATCATACATAAAAATGTGGAAATAGACTATTGGCAATGAGAATTCACCAATTGTTACAGAGGAATGGAATAAAAAAATAGATTATTGGAAAAGAGTTCTTGATGCATTAGATGGAATCTATAATGACCATACACCCTTGGATGAAAGTGATTCTTCTTCTGATGATTTTTGGCCCAAGATGAGGAAAAATGTTAACGTTGATGGTAATGCACTCCATGCAATATCAAGTATTATGGATGTGGATTTCGATAATGTGATAGATGAACCGGTATATGTTGGACCCAAGTGCAACAAGCGAAAGCCAACATTCGATCCTAGAACCGATGTAGAGAAAAGGAAGTTGTTTCTTGTTAGATCAGGTAGTGAGGATGAAGGAGAAATGATTTGGATGGAAAAATCCACCTCAGATATCTTCTAGGATGATGACAGCGAGACCCTTCACGTAAATATTGATTGGTGGCAGCCTAGTTTAGGGAAATACAAGGGAAATATTTTAGAACAATATTGGGTACCAAATCTTGATGATACAGAAATTTGATCTATTCCAATTAATACCATAGTTTGGGCATGGATTCCAAAGAAAGAAGATTGCAGGAAGACCAAGATAAATAAATGTGGTGTACAAGTTGTACTTCATATGCTTGAGTGGATATAAGGAGATTAGGTGGACATGATTCATGAATGTAATTTTTCTTTTTGAATGAATTTTAGTATACATGAAGAAACATTTTTCAATGTTTGTAGTATAATAAATACTCTTCAAGCTACTTTTTGAGGAATTTTATATTATTTATTGCATATATGAAAATTTCACTTCAAGTTCAATGTTAATTCATGTGATGATACTTTATGTGAACTAGCTAACACCATTCAAATTTTAACTTTTCAATTTGTCTTTTAGATCAACACAACATGTCACTATATCAAATGTGCATAATTACATTCATTAACACATCTACAAAACCCTTACCTTATTTATTATTAGCTTTTGCTCGCTCTCTTCAATACCACTTTGAGCTTTTCATTTTGTTGCCCTGATGATTGGTGGAATGTCCACTCGAAACGTAGGGATGTTTCAATACACAATTTAATTCCATAAACTCTCTTTGTCATTATGATTAACTGTGGAAATCTTCATCCTCAAGCTGTACTTGATCTGCTTGAGAAAATATAAGGAGATTAGGTGGAGATGATTAATGAATGTAATAAATTTCTTTTTGAACGACTAATTAATATACATGAAGAAAAATATGTCAATGTTTGTAGTATTTCAAATTTTCTCTTTAAGCTACCTTTTGAGTAATTTTATATTATTTGCTACATATATGAAAACTTTGGTTCAACTTCATGTTAATTCATGTGATGATACTTTATGCGAATCAACCTAAAAACATCTTATAGACTTGTTTTGTGAGTAAATGTAAGGAACTTGCAATAAGGTTTGAAGTGAGTTTTCCCTATTATTCGTTATTATAGTTGATATAAATTTAATTGTACTACTATGTTTCATTCACATTCATAACTATATTTTCTCGTGTAGACTTTAAAGTGGTGCCAAATTTTTACTAGTATATTAACTTATACTCAATAAATACAGTACTAACAGTTTGAGTGTGTAGGTTTTATCAGTTTGTCATCGTTGTGATTGATTTTTTGGATTAAACTATGTGAACATTTTTCAGACCAATGTTTTGAGTGGACAATCCACCCATGCTTGTTACGGGAACCATGAAAAACTCATTGTGGAATGAAAAGATTTCACATAACTTAATCCAGAAAATCAATCATTAAGTAGTAGCATCATGTTAGCTTTAATTCATGTTAGACATTATCATCAAATACATTGCATTATAAAGAAAATTTAATCCATGTGAGATTTAATGCTGATCATAATGCACTGCATGGAATATAAGTATTACGGATGGAGATTTTCATAATGTGACAGATGAACGGGTATATGTTGGACCCAAGTGCAACAAGCTAAAGCCAAGATTCAATCCTATGATCGAATTTGAGAAAGGAAATATGTTGCTAGTTAGATCATGAGCTGATGATGAAGGATAGATGATTTGGATGACAAAAACCACCTCATATATCTTCCAGAATGATGAAAGTGAGACTCTTCATGTAAAGGTTGATTGATGGAATCCTAGTTTAGGGAAATACAAGGGAAAATTTTAAAACAATATTGGGTACCAAACCTTTACATTAAATAGTTTTTAAATGGGCCATTCTAAAATTGTGCCAACATTCTACTAGTATAGGAACTCAACACCAAAAATG
>LPNX010023658.1:0-28445 GCA_001517045.1 Pseudotsuga menziesii | reverse complement strand
TCTCAAGTTAATCTATTATTCATAAAGTAAGCATTCATCAACTTAGTTTCTAATACACTACCACTGCCAACAACAATAATAATAAATTATGTTGCTATTCTAATTCATAATTTACTTTAATCATTACAAGGATTAACTTAGACTTTAAAGTCATAACATATTTTTTCATTTTGATTATAAGTGGTGCCAATTTCCAAAAATAAAACAGCATACATAACAAAGACAAAAATAATTACTATGACAATGTTTATAGTTGTTGTAGTAACAAATACAATGTTGATATTATGTCATAAAATAATTTAATCAACTTAACATCTAATACAACCTATAAATAATATTAATATAAATTATGTAGGATTCAAAGGCTAAGAATTTCCTCAGTTTGAAGGAACTCAATCTAGCAAAAGATCTAAATTTTAGATCTAACCCATCTAGTTGTAATTGAGATGTAATATTTCCTCTAGTTCTAATTGAGATGTAATATTTCCTTTTGAATAGTTGAATACTAAAGTTTTACTCGAAATAAATAAAAAATATTAATTGAGAAAGTAGTTCATTGGATTAATTATTCCAGATTTAACGGAATAGTTCTTTGAGTTGAATTTTCTAGATTTAATAGAATACATATTTAGAGATTTCCAAAAAAAATCAATGTGGATGAAGTCCTTGTAATAGAATATTTCCAAATTTAATGAAATATGTGTTGTGTGTAGTTGTACACACTAAATAACATGTCATAATAATATAAGTATGAAAAAGTGTTGCATCCCTGAAGCTAAATAGTTAAATAATTCATCAAAATTTTCACTGTAGAGGATAAGGCCAGGCAATTGGAGAAAACTAGGCATGCTTGTTAAGAAAAGTATTCCATATTATATCACACAAAATTTACATTACTTAATGAAATTTTCTCTGGCAACATTACAAAAACTAAATAATCTCGGTCAAAGCAATCAAGATGTGTTGTGATGAGAAGAATCAATTGGAGAAAATTATGGATGTGTTGTGATGAGAAGAATCAATTGGAGAAAATTATGAATGCTCTATAAGAAGAATATTATGTATTATATCTCACAGAAGTTACATTACTTCAACTAATTTGCTCTAGAAGCAATATGAAATCTAAGTAATCTCTATCCAAATAAATTGAGATGTGGTGTGAATGAGTCAACCTCGGTCATAAGAGAAACTATACAAGTAATAACATAAATCTCTGCAATTGGATAAAATAATTCTCATAGACAACTTTTAAGTAATTCATTGAAAATTCTCAGTGCACATGATAAAGCAAAGCAATTGGATAAAATTGGGCATGTCCTTTAATTGGAGAAAAGTGCACATGTCCTTTAATCCTTAGCTAATCACTGGTTAGTGTACTATTCTATTTATCTCTCCAAAAAGGGTTTTTCATGTAATACATCACGTAGTGCTCCTAGATGAATAAATCCATTACGTTGACCCTAGTAAGCCACAAAGAGTGAAATCACACTTGGTTTACAATTTAACTTTGACTTAGCCCTTAAAATACCCAATAATTAATAATAAGAGAAAACTTGGCGAGTATTCCAAATCATATGCCACAGAAGTTACTTGAGTTCAAACAATTGGCTCTAGTAACAATATAAAACCTAAATAATCTCTGTCAAAATGAATTGAGACGTCTGTGATGAGACTCCAAAAGTACCGTAAGAATGTATACTGGAACTCAACAAAGAATCTAGTTTTAGACAAGAAGTTAGTAAGAAAAAATACCACCAAAAAGAGTACATGTTGAATAAACCCCTTTAGTGAGTTTCACAGAGACTCCACTGTTCGAAAGTAAGAGAATCTTAACAATCTTAACCGTAACATTGTGCAAGAACATTAACAAGATGGGTAATTTTTCTCTAAGCAAAATAGAACAAATTCGGTGTCAAATTTGCATGGTTGATTTGAGCACTTGGTTGTGCCCACCCTTGAAGCTAAAAGACCAAATGAACATTGTGGAAGTTTTAGAAATGGAAGCCAGCCCTTGAAGCTAAAAGACCAAGTGAACATTGTGGAAGTTTTAGAAATGGAAGCCAACTCAAAATTTGTCCATGGGAATACTGAAAGGATAAGGGAATAACTCGCCACTTGTTTCGTTAAGGGAATAACTAGAAACTTGTTACATTAACTACTTGCTAGTGCATTATATCTAGAAAAGCTCGACCCCATCTCCTATTGCCCTCATAAGTGCACATGGGGACTGAAGCTACATATTTCTGCATTAAAGCTTTGGTTGTATTAAAACTTTCCAGAGGAGAGCTCATCGTTGGGTCTTGGGGCACAAGACCCTATAGAAATGTAAGCTACACAAACCAATGAATAGACAAAGAATAGTGTTAAAAAATATTCTTTAATACATCTAAAACTTAAACTATATAAAAACATTATAAGACAAAACATTTCTCATATAAACCCCCAATTAATAGGTGTAAGAGAATCATATATATATATATATCACCGCTGGGGACATAAAACCGGTGCATTCCTCTTTGCCTATTAAAAATACCATTCATCTTTTCCTATTAAAAGATCTTTAAAAAATGTGGACGGTTAGGTTTTAACGTGGAAAAAAGCGAATTTCCCCACAATTGTGAGATTATTAATTTCTTAATGAAATGGAGGAACAAGATTTTTGGGGACCAACTCCATTGAATGGAGGAAGTTAATCTTGAGGAGAACCATTACGGGTTCTTGGGGCATCGGCCCAAAAGAAGGCTCGAACAGGAAGAAGAAGTTGAGCACATATACTAGTTGCAAAAAGGTATACTAGTTGAAAAAAGGTATAGGTATTTAAAAATTGGGCGAAGCATAGTGTGTACATGTGCAAAAGTGTGTTGAGTAAAGATAAAGAGAGGGAATGGGTACTGGAATGGATAAGGATATTTGGTGACTATGCTATGTTAACATGTGGTGTTTTTAGTGTTAAAAAGGATTAAAAGATTGGGTGGAAAGTCGAAGTTTAAGCTTGTTTGTTTTAAGTTAAGTATTTTTAAGTCACTATATTATTCATTAAGTTAAAAAAGTTTATTCATAAAGCTTGACAGAAATATAACTCAGGTAAATACATAAAATCCTTTCTTTCAGTAATCATTGATATGTGCGTTTGGTGTAATAATTGATCATAGAATTTTTTTAGCCACATTATGTATGAAGAGAATTAAAAATAGATATCCTATTGATGTAAAATTGTTAATATCCTCATTCGGTAATGTTTAATATGATTTACAAGTTACTTAATGTCATTTTTTTGTGTGTTTAATTGGTTAATAACATTCCTTCATATTGAAAAGCTATGTGTTCCTAATAGCTTATGTAAAAGTATTAAATAGTATCTAATTTCTTATTTATCAAAGAGTATCTATGGGCTTGAATGGGAGACATGATACAATTCTTAACTCCATATTAAGGACTTCTTAATGGTGTAACAAGTGATTAATCTGATTCATAAACTAAGCTAGTAAAAGAATGTTTTGTTACATTTTATGCTATGCAAAGATTTATTTCTTAATGATGTAACAAACGGTTAATCGTATTCATAAACGAAGACAAGTAAAAGAAATCCTGCTACATTTTATGCAATGCAAAGATGTATTTGAAACATGTACATAATCTTTATGTAGATAGACTTTATATTTCTAATGAAGACGAATTTATCTTAGTTGACCTTAATGGTTGAAGTAAACTTACACCTTACTCTTAATAAGGCTTGGGTAGGTAAATAAGTTAATAATCATATGCAAGTCTACAAGGCTTATAAGTACTAGATTGAAATGTGGTCTTAAAATATTTCTTGATTAAGGAGAATAAGAAGTGGCTATATGTATTATCTTAGAATAGAATTGATGAGAATATGCTTGATTATAATTTTTGTTTATATATAAAGTGAAACTAATTTATTAGTTTAGTGAATGGGATAAATAAATAAACAAAAATTTTAAACCTCATTTTAAAAATTACTTGAGGAATTTGGGTTTGTTAGAATGGAATCCTTTCCATAGGTTAATGTAAGGCCACATGTAATGCAACATACCAAAATTTCCAAGGTTAACATGTTGCATCAATGGTGTAATTGAAATTATGATATTTTATTCCAAAGGACTTGAGTTAAAAGGCCATATAAATATAATACGCACTTTGTAGAGGCAATTAATTAGAAAACACATTGCAATTGAGATGGCACTATGATCTTCTCCCTTCCTTTATCAAAATAATTTGAATAAGCGTGTCTTTCCATGGTATGGATTGTTTTGAATTCCTAAACTATTATTGCATGTGAACTTGCACATACCAAGCTAAATCCTTTGATGAGAATTTGATCAAATAAATTTATTTTGTTTTTGTTCATTCATAATTGAAAGAATTTAGTTTTCTAATATAGGCCTTTCATTTTATTTTGTTTTTGTAAAAATATAATAATGTAAACTTGTATAATTTACAATGATACAACTCTGCATATAACTGCAAATACATATAGCAGTCACGGATACATAAGAGTACAATGGCCATGAATAGGCATGATACAAGATATCACATAAGTGGTCATCGCCACGTACAATACACATAGATCAGAATCTCCATGATGAAGATATACAAAGGATCATGATCTCCATAATGGCTGAAGATATAAAATGGATCAAGATCTCCATAATAGCTGGAAATGTCTGACATATAATGGAATCAAGTCACGAGAGCTGAAATCTCATGAACACTGGCACGATCAAGGAGGTAGCATATAAGAGATGCCACCAATCTAGAAATTCTTCTACATAATCGCTACGAGTACATGTCCTACTATGTGAATAGAGGTGTCGAGGTCGAACATAGTAGTCCATCGTCTGATTACCGGTCATTAATGTATACCGTTAACAGACGCGAGATCACCCACCGATAATGAAAATGGGAATCAAGGTACTAGAGTGCAAACTAACAAGTGTGAATAAATGTGTTGAGGTTGAACACTTGAGAGGATCCATCGATCAGGGGACATTGATGTATTCCCAAAGACTGTCGATGGCGAGTGAACCTGCCACTGATGACTACAAGTCTCAAGGAACTCAAAAATGACTCTAGATTCCAATCCCATAATAAATGATCTAAAGTCGATGGGATGAAATCTACTGGAAGGAGGGCATTAAGGTGTCCCCCATCATCCAACATGAGGTACTCAGCAAAGCTTTATAATGTGGAAGGACTCGATCATAAGGTGCATGAACTAGTAACTGTACCAGGAATGGCCAACATGAAAAGTCAAGATAACTAAGGAATGGCCAACTTAGGTTTCAACTTCCTTCGAACAAGAACATAACAGCATATGGTGACTGAATAAAGGCAACACAGACTCGATATAAAAATGGGACATCTCTGCGACATAGGAGGCATCGACAGAGGCTCCATGGGGACTGGAAGCTTAACCAGTCGATGGAGATAAACTCAGATAAAGGAGTATAGCTCCTAAAGTCAAACTATAAACCCAACCAATGGATGTGATATACAGTTCTCTGTTCGAAGGCGACACAACTCGACAGCTGCCAAAGATAACATCTTTCCTTGTCCGTCTTTTTGGTTTTTTGATTTTTTTTTGGACTTTTTCAAATATTTAAAAAGCTTGAAAAAGAATAAAACTGCTTTATAGTTATAGACTAGGAGGAGACGAGTGTCATAGGGGAAAAAAAACTAGTTCCAAGCAATGGAACATACCTATGCTCAATGCAAGGATACATGTGTAGGATAGCGACACTCGGGAAAAAATCCCCTCCCAGTAAAAATAGGGAATCAAGCTGCAAAGGATATATAAAATGGCTCTACATGGCTAGCCATGAGACAAGATCGGGCTATATGGCTGAAACTCAATGTCAGGGAAGCTAGCATAAAGCTCAATAAGGTAGGCAAAGCTCATTATAATGCAATTACAACTTGACATAAGGGAGTCCTAAGGGAAATAGGCCAGCAAAAGATCAAGAGGAGTATGAGACTCTTGCAAAATTTCATGGCAATACTATACAACAGACTCCCACACCCTAAGGGACAAAACGTCAGCATGGGCACCAAAAGCAAATAAGGCGCTAACTAGGGTACCCACGTAAGGTCAAGCTCTACCACTCATATCATGACACTTCTAAAACAACAAGAAGGTTTCGTGACATAATAGAGTGGGTTCGTACCTAAGGCTATAATGAAATGGTCACAAGGTCATGCAAACTATGATGAAACCTAACCTATATGCCAGTTTAGACATGATACCTGAGATCGACACAAACGAGTCAATCCAACGGTTGAAATGGCACTCAAAAAGGTCTCCTACATCATAAATTAGTCCAAAAACGGTCCAAAAGGATTAGAAATGGTCCAAACTATAGGAAAGGGGATAAAAATTTTCAAAAATTTGATAAATTTCTATAAATAGTAAAAAATTCAAAACATTATAAAACATTTGAAATTTTTACCCATTTGAGCTCAGATTTTCAATAGCGAATTCCAGGAGATCCAGCCGGTGGAATCCACTACCATTTCTTCCAGGTACTTACCCATGCTATACTCTTCCATTTTGATGCAATGTTTGTCAAATTCCATGGTGGTTTTGGATTTCTAGGCCAATCCAAAATAGGCACTGCAGCCCATGCGAAAATCGAGGGTTTTTCCGCGTATAGGGCTAGATATACATGGAAAATTCCCTCACAGTCACATACATACGTGACTGTTTGGAAAACAGTCACATATGCAGCCGCGCATAAGGTTTTTTAATTGTTCTAATGGGTAAACTTCCAATTTTTGTGCAGGATGGTCTTAGAATGGAGAGAACGTGAACATGGTGATGTAGAAGAGGCAGTAAGGGCCGATCTAATGGGTCAACAAGCGCTACATGCATGTGGGATCTATAAATTTTAGTGTCTTGGTGGCTTAAGGACCAAACCAGGGCTATTGTAGATGCTGGTGGATTACTGGGATCCAGACTCAGAGTCATTCTAGATAGATGGGATGTCCCTCACTATAGAGGTGGTGGATATATACTTTATTACTTGACTTTCCTAATGGGGGGAAGTAGTGAACCTACATTCTCGCGGGCCCAAAGATGTCCTGACTATAGATGAGTACATTGTGGTGTACTACTATCCGGACATGGAGAAGGTGGGGAGTCAAATCCCAAATAACTCCATACAGGTGCTAGGCCTAAAGACCATCCTACTAACACTGAGCAGGATAGCAGGCTTGGCTTCACTCCACTAGGCCTCGCAGCCTCTGATGTTCTATGTAGTGGAGTGCATGAGACCCATGGTATACGATTGGAGCACTGCACTACTGGGCAACATGAAACATCAACTCAGTGAGTGTAAGATGCACAGAGTATGAAACTTCAGTTTTAGCAGCATACTGAGCACATTTTTCTTCGAGCGTGTTCCATAGTTGACGTTCCTCTACACGGGGTTCGAGATCTGGCCCAACGACATTGGGTAGATGCGATGCACAGACTGGGTGGAGGGAGGGTGTGCAACCCCTATCCAACTAATTTCTTTCCGTGGTGGCGACGACAGATAGTTTCCATCGATGACTACCCCTATGCAGGGATAGATTTTAGGGGGGACCTGGACATGCTGCTACCACCAGGATCGGCATACGGTGACATAGGTAACGAATCTTGACCCTCTTTTTAAATTTTTGAGTTATTTAATTTTTTTGTGTTTTTTTATTATATGGAATCAAAAGACATTTTTTTGGGTGACAATACATAGTGACATCTACCATATGCATGCAGATGTGGGACCACGGTGGCCTGAAGGCTTCCCTCGTCATAGACAGAGGGGAAGAGGAGACGATATCACGGGTGTGGATGTGGAATGGACGCTCCAAAGCATTCATACCAACTTTGTGAGGCTGACACACAGAGTTCCCATGGTGCAAGTCGAGGACTTGCCAGAGGCCATGCAGCGCCAGGTGGTGGGTCTACCACGTGCATGGCTGCGATTATTTCAATGGATAGCTAGAGTCATAGTGACATTCCATGATCACAACCCCCCTCCTCCTCCACAAGCTTAGATACCTAGAAGTGATACATTTTGTATTACCGTGTATTATATTTTGGTGGCTTGAGAGCCCCATTTTTGTATCATGACACGATGTATTACCACATTTTGGATGTTTATAAAAACTTTTATGATGATCGGTTTATTTATTCACATGTGTAAAAATTTGTGTTTGTGATGAATTTATTGTGTATGAAACAAATGCCAATCTAACACGTAGTTAGCATATGAATCAGCAACTTGATTATTAATTCTTGGAATATGTATGTATGTTATATTTTCAAATTGTCGTTCTAATAATCTCACATGTAAGAATCTTCTTAATAACATTGGATCTCTAACATGGTACAAACCATTAAGTTGTGACACTGCTAACTCTGAATCAAGACGTACCTCAAGAGAGAGAACGCCATGTAAAATGGCATCCCATAGAATCTCAATAATGGCACTATATTTAGCAACATTGTTTGAAGATGGACAGAAACATATGCCTCCTAAAGACAATACCTGACCCATAGGAGTATAAATCACCCAAGCAGCAGAGGATGAGTGTTGAGTGTGATGGCTTGCACCGTCTGCGAATCCTATTTAGGTGGAAGATTCCATTGACATCTACCAAAAGAAATGGAAACTAATCATAAACCTAATCACTATAAGAAAAAGACCTACCTATGCAAAAATGTACAATAATATACAATAACCAACATTGGCTGAAAATCATGCATAGTACTTTCTGAGATATATCCCATTCCTAGGCTCCGCCAAGGCTGTTCCCTCATAATCCACTAACTCATAAGCACCTTCTCTAACACACGTTTGATGACGTAAGGAACATGCCACATGGGGTTAAACTTTCCTGCCCTCAAGGGTTCTTTCCGTTGATCCCACAAAAGGACCAAGTCTCCCTCACTAAACCTCCTTGGATGGACAGACTTATCATACTAGACCTTTACATGACGTTTATTTACTTTTAGAGCCACTAAAGCATCTCAACACTTCTCATCAAGTTGCTCAAGGTGGACCAAACGTTCCTCCAATGGTGAAGTGTCTCGTAAGAGGTATATGGCTAGCTTCAAAGAAGGAATCTTGCATTCAACCAGCAATACCGACTCCACTCCATGTATAAGTTGATATGGAGAAAAACCCGTGGTAGTCTTAACAGCGGTTCTATATGCCCACAAAGCAAGATATAACATAATGTGCCAATTATTCTTGCTTTGTGCGATGGCTCATTGGAAAATGGATTTGACTGATTTGTTCACTACTTCTACCTGTCCATTCGCTTGAGGGTAGTAAGAGGAGGAATGCTCTTGCTTGTACCCTAACTTTGATGCCAACTCTTCCATCATACGATTCTGGAAGTGTGAGCCATGGTCAGTGACAAGATATTTTGGAATCCCAAACCGAGTAATAATCTGGTTGAATACGAAGTGCACGGCTGTCTCACCATCGAATTTAACTGTAGGCATAGGCTCAGCCCATTTCGTGAAGTAATCAATACCCACTATGATATGATGATGCCCCCCAGCTGAAGCTAGGTTGCAATCCATAAAATCAAGCCCCCACTTAGTGAAGGGACCGGCGGTGATGATGGGATGTAACGAGGTAGGTTTCAAGTGCATATTATGTGCAAACACCTGGCAAGGATGGCACTTCTTGACCGCATCTACACAATCCTTAAAGATCGATGGCCAGAAATAACCCACTCTTAAGATTTTTTGGGCTGTAGAAAGCCCAGATAAATGACCACCACACACCCCTCCATGGAAATCATTCAGAACTACCTCAGCCTCCTCATGAGTTAAACAACTTTGTAAAATGGAATCTACCCCACGGCGGTACAAAGTGTTATCCACTATGAGGTAATTCTTAGACACGTGACATAATTGTCGTCATTCATCCCGTGAGAGGTGAGTAGGGACCTTCAATGTTTGTAAATATATAATGATATCCCCATACCATGGGTCTAAAGTTGAGATTAATAAGATGCATTCATCGATAAACGTATCTTCACAAATCAACTCCTCGGCCTCGCTTGGGAAATCCGATATAAGCTCTGCAAAAATTAATGATTTCTTTGATTTTGCTGAAAAAAAATCGAGATAGAATTCTTGCAGGATGAAAATCCATTTATTATATTTTCTATGAAAATTAAGACCCAGTGATAGATTAATTTTACTCACAACAATTAACAATTGATCATGCAAAATCACTCACAAAAGAGACTGAATAATGGAGCTGAACACTAAACTGTATTGCATTAGTGTATAATAGCCAACCCTGTAATATCATAGGCTACTGAATAAATAGAATACATCAAGGATTCAATTGCATGAGGAGCAAATCAAATCTAGCATAAAGCAGGCTTACTAAAAATAAGCAAACCCCCCATAGGTGTAAAAAGCTGATCCCAAATCTGTCATGGAGCTCACGAATTAGAAAAAAGGATTAGGCAAGCTAAAGAGTGGTGGAATGGCAGCTCATACATGTTTTTGTATGGAGAAAAGAGAGGAGGATGTGTAGGACAAAAAACTAGTCAACCTCACCTAGTCTAGCTTTTCCTTTTGCCTTAAAACACTGAAAAAGCAGGGAATAAAGCAGAAAATGTAGAAGGGTGCCTAGGAGGCCAGGAATAAAGCAGAATTGATTCCTTTAGCTTTCTCATGCGCTACATGACTCAAATAAGGCAATTTTGACCATTATGGATAGGCAAATGACAACTTGCACAAGGTGGGACACATCAACTAGGCAAATAAGACAAAAATAATGAAATTAATGTCTAAGGTAGTAAACTATGGGTTGATTATTCTAACATTTTCCCCCAATCATCATTTGAGTGAGGATGAATTGAAACGGATTGACATGGGCTACAACCAAGGTCTGGCGAAGGAGAATATAATGTCTCAACCGTTGAACCGCATGTACGGTAGCTAAAGAAAACTTCTCAACATGAGAATAATGGATCTCTGCATCAACAAGATTCTGAATTAGATAGTATATGGCATGCTCTTAGAGCTCCTCATCCTCTTGAACCAAAACTATACCAATCATCTCCATGGACGCAGCCACATAAAGTAGAAAATCACAGCTATAGTTTGGGGGACTAATCACCAGGGCTGATGCTAGGGCTCACTTGAGCGCATCAAAGGACTCTTGGGCTTGCTCATCCCAAAAAAAGGTGGTGTCCTTCTTCAAAAGACACATGAAGCCTCTAGTCAAATTGGAAAAATTGACAATGAATCTCCATAAGAAGTTTTCCATGCATTGCAAACATTGGATATGACGAATATTTTTCAGGGGAGACAACTAAAGTATTGCCTCTACCTTCAAAGGGTCGATTCTTATACCCTCTTTAGAAACAATGAATCCTAACAAGCGACCTGACTTCACACAAAAGATGCACTTGTGAGGATTTAACCTGACCAAATAATGGTGGAACCTTTCCAATGCCAATCTTAAATGATAGGAATGATGCATTCTCATACGAGAATGAGCAGCAAGGTCATCCAAAAATACTTTGATAATCAATTTGAGATCATGGAAGATCAAGGTCATGGCCTGCTGAAAGGTAGCTCCGGCATTATTAAGGCCAAAAGGCATTTTTCGATATGCAAAAGTTCCCCAAGGACAAATAAATGCAGTATTATGTTGGTCCTTAGGTTTAATTTGTATCTGATTATATTCGAAAAAGTTGTCCATGAAGGAAAAAACCTTTCTACCCAAACACTCATAAAAAATATGATCAATAAATGGTGTGGGGAAATTGTCCTTAGGATAGGCACGATTCAAATCATGAAAAATCAGTACATATGTGGATCGCTCCCTACTTCTTATCCACCAGAATAGGGTTTGACACCCACTCCGTCAAGGGAACGAGATAGATAAAACCGACTTTTAATAGTTTCTCTATCTCTTCCTTAATCGCGGGTGCTTTCCTACGATTCATTGTGCATAAGCGTTGTCGAACAGGATTAGCATTGGGATAAGTCTTAATCTCATGTTCAACAATGCAAGGGTCGATACCTGGCATTTCATCATAATACTAAGCAAAGATATCATGAAATTCTTTAAACAACTTGGTGTATTCTTGAATCTCAGCATGGGAACATTCTGCCCCAATATAGACATTCTCCATCCTGCTAGGATCACGAGAGATATTGATAGGAATCATTGAATATATATTTTCCATGTTTCCATCAGCCATCGGACCAGGAGATCTTAATGGAACCATAGGACTACTAATTCTCTCTCTAAGAACCTCCCTAAAGTCCTCACACTCCAAGTAGTCAAGCTCGGGAAGAAAGCAAGATCTATGATGGAGCTCTTACCATGGTGGCTCAACTCCTAACATGGCCTCAATAATCGCTTTGTCTGAAGGAAAAACACTCTCAAGGTAGTCGTGCACATGAGAAGATTGTACTTCCCATACAGGTAGCGCATAAGGGTCCTCCTCTTTTGTCTGTGAAGAGGAAGGATTGGGCTCTGCAACACACTCAAGATTAGCTTGATAAGCTAACATAGTTGCAGGCAATGGCACGTCCATCATGATGGGCTCACTCGAAGTATTCGATGTAGGAAGAATCCAAGGATCTTCCATATGACTCATGCGAAAAGACATCGATCTCATAGATGTCGAAGCCTCACCGAAACTAGACCCTATCATAAGGATCGGTGCAGGACAACTAAAACTTCCCATGAGGGATGGATACATGTCCACACCCACACTCCTAGTTTCCAGCTGAGAGTGCTCAATGATCTGGATTGAAGCTCCCAAAGATGCGGTAACTGATGGATTCTTGAATGATGTTTGATCAATCATGAGTATCTTCCCGTTAAATGGAAGGAATACAACACAAAATAGGGAAGAAGCTACAGCTTGCATACTGTACATCCAATTCCTACCCAGCAAGAGATTGTAGTCAAGGGGCATATCAACCACCTCAACCTCTATTGCAATGGTCTTCCCTCCCAAATGGACCTTAAGGGAAGGAAGGATCCCATGCAGCCTAAACGATCTCCCATCGAACGCATTTAAAATGGTCACTGATTTAGACAACTTGGGGGAACCTAAACCCTTCCAACATGATAAAGACATCACAGAAGCAGCAACGCCTTCATCAATCATAGTGCACTTAATGGTCATGTTAAGACATTCTATGTGAATCAAAAGAGACACATAGTAAGGAAAGTGAGGTTGAAGTCTTGCGGTTTCAAATTTAATCACGGAGGAAGAATTATCATTGTTCACACCAAGGGTAGAAAGAAAATCCTTCCTTTGTGAAGGAAAACTCTGAAGTACTTCTAGTGCAGACATCGCACAAGGAGTGTGGCCCAAATCCTCAACAACAAAATAGTTCTGGGTGGCTCGGCCATTAGGATTGTGCCCCGAACACTTAAGGACTCCCTTAGGAATGCAAGGTGCAGCTTCAGGTTTATCCACATGTTTTTCAATATGCAAAGGAATCCTCGGTGGATCAGGTTCCTTTCTTGGGCTGGGTTGTGACGAACCATAGTCTTTCGCATGGGTCACAACTTTCGTAGCACATACCATGTTAATGCAGCCACGACCACTACCCTTTGGTGGATCTTGATCACCACCAGACTGATCATGGGTCCTTGAGTTCATATTTTGATTGTGAGGTAAAGGGTTAGTCAGTGTAGCTGGGCCCTGCGCTAAGAATCTTGAGGCTTCATCAATACGAGGGCACAAGTAAGTGAGGTGATCGTCCTTACATAACTTGCAAGGGAATTTAACCTTACGTTTAGCTTTCTTGTCCCCCCCATCATTACGAGCATTCTTGTCATTATTATTATCATTTTCATTCCTATTCCCACCCTTACAATCATTCTTACCCTTCTTTTTATTTCGTCTTGGCTGCTGGTTACCCTTCTAGTCCGACGATTGCACAGAAAGCACACTTGCCATTTGGGCGGCTTGAGACGAAGCCGTGGCTTGTCCCAAAGCATATTGGTTGACTAACAATTGAATAACTTGTTTTGCACCTGAATCCATAGGTTTAGCACTCGCACAACCAACAATGCCATTGGCATGTGGTCCAGGTTTAACTTTGGGGTCAAAAATAGAATGCAGAGCATTGGGAATGATCTCATATAACAAACTGGACTGAGCATAAATCAAATCCAGTTCCCGTGCCCTAAAAATGGCTTGTTCCTCATTTTGAACTCCAGATGTAGAAACATCCTTCGCTATATACGGCAATAATGGCTTAAGGAACCATTCGAGGAGGAATTACGGCGGTATAAAGGCTTTAATTAACCTCTTCCATCTATGCCACTCTTGGATATGATTCAATATATGTGTGGCTTTATCCTATCGAAATGTCGACAAGAGTTTAGTACCAATGTCATAATGCACTGGTAGCTAGAAGTGGTTAAGAAAATTCATGAAACAAAGCGAATGCCCCCCTAGGTAGCTCTATATACCATTTCGTGGCAGGCCCTGTAAGGGTGCATTGAAACAGCCTTAAACGGATTGAGTCCTAATGTTGGGAATTTGAAGAGCACCATAGGTGAAAGGTAGTAATGTGTTCACTTGGATCCTCTCCCGATTTTTCCTCGAATTTGGGTATGTCTGGGGGAATCTTAGTAGGGACAGTTGGCCAAGCTGGGTCATGAGCTACAGGATTGTTCATCAATCTCGGAAAGTCAGGAAGATTCAGCATTTTGAGGAAAGGGAGCCTAGGATGATTAGGTCGATGGACCACTCCCTGATAGTTCTGATTCACATAGGTCTAATTACCATAACCACCATGGCCTTGGCCATAGTGCCCTCCTCTCGTTTGACCCATATAGGGTGGCATGGAAGCACCATAGTGTGGTGTACCTTGACTATTCAGAGCTACAAAGCCGTAATTTGGATAATAAGTGGGTTGTTGATACCCGTACCCATAAGGTGAAGAACCCTATCCATACTGCATCCCATAATAGGTTCTATAATTCATCGCATGAGATATCCCATGAGACATTCCATAAGTAGGAATATACGCTCTGGAAGTAGGAGTATGACCTCTAGAAGTATGAACATGACCTCCCGAAACAACGGGCGGTGCATGAAACTAAGACACAAATGGTCTAGTAACCGCAGTACGGACATGACATGTATCAACGTTCTGGCCCCAAGGACCACATGAATGAGGTGGAGGGTGAACATTCAAAGAACTAGGGACAAAGGACGAAGGGACCTGTGTAATTATGTATGTGCTATTCCCTATAGTAACTCATATTGGATCTGGTATCCTAATAGGATCACTAACCCTAGACCTAGGAGGAATATGTGATGTAGCTTCAACCGCCAGGATGGAAGGTGCAATGTGACTTGTGCTCCCAAACCTCTCCGTGTGGTAAGGAATGAGAGTGCCCCCAGGCATAGTGTTAGGCTCAAACTTAGATTAGACATGGAATTCCAAATCATGCATGGGAAAACCAGACATACCATAACTACCATAACTAGTGCTCGTGAGTTCAAAATGAGTCTCATCATCCTTCAGCATTCCATACCAGTGATGCGTCAATGGGGAATCAACCCTAGAGTAAGTAGGTCTATCATGAAAATTTCCTATGTCAAAAATCAGAGGACCTAACTCAGTCAAATCAGGTGAAGGATCATAGTTAGGAGTAAATTCTCCATCTTCTACATGAATGAGAGAAGGTGGTTCAGGAATACCTTCTATATGGTCTCCCATGGTGTGTGAATCAATGTGCGAAGTAGTCTGCCTGAATTGTCTATTTCTCTCTCCCAATGGAGGAGGAAATGTAGAAGGAGAAAGTCCTTCTAAACAATGAGAATGGCGAGGAGCCTCACCTGGATCCACAATGACTCAAAAAATATAAAAGACTCTCTATCTATGCAAACCCTAGGTAAGCTAACATGCATAGAGAAATCACCAAGAAAATCTAAATCCAAAGACAACCAATCAAGGGTAGGATAAGTGATCTCCCAAATGAAGTAGGTATGTCTCGCCTAGGAGAGGCTTAAGACTCCCATACACAAAAAGAGGAGGTACATACCCAATTATTGTGGCCCTCATCTTCAACGCATAAAGCGACTGTGTTGTCCGACCCCAACCTGACTGAGACACTCACAAAATAACCCACTCAAAGTGCACCCTCGATATCCTAGGTAAGGCCACTAAGGTCACCTCAATATAATCAATGCTCAGGTGGACAGTCGTAGGAGGGATTGACCGTATGGGCAGGGTAGCAAAGCCTGAAACTCTCGAAAGAGCCCCGAGATACAAATACAATCCTAGAAATATCTCCGGTGCTACTCAATTATGACTAGGGATCATCCCAATCAATAACCACTCACACTGCGTCATGCTTAACCCCCTTTTGAGAGGAGGATCCTGAGAAACACTGGTTATACCAAGGAATTTCACACACTCACCTAGACAGACACATACATGTTGTTTTTTAGTGGTCTTGGAGAAATTACTCACAATGAACTATTCCAAGACCCTAAAACCTAATCTTGTTGGTGAACCCTATCAAATAAAATAATGTAGTTCATTTTAATTAAGCGTTGATTTTGATTGGATTTATTACTCAAAAGAGATATATGGTCGTGCAACTAATGGTGTTACGACACAACATGAAGTAAAATGCACACCTAACAATCAATGCAAATGCATTGTGTCCATGAAAAACAAGGTATGCTACTACGTGAAATGCACAATTTTCTTCAAATGTTAAATGCAAGCTTTCCTATATGAAATCCTGACTAATACTCCAAAGCAAATCTAGTGCAAGTACTATGCACAATGCAAGATGCAATGCATGATGATAAGCAAATATTTTTGGATTTTTTGAAATAAAAATGAGATATAAAAGCAAAAGAGTGGTTCTACAACTCCTAGACTTTGCAAGCACCCTCAAACAGAACTCAAGAAAAGTACTAAGGTAAAATAAATCTAATGCACTAATCCCAAAACAAAAAATAGAAAATGCAATGAGAAGAACATTCTTCAAAAAGAAATTTACCCCGAAAGAAAACGTCTCTGGTCAGAAATAGAGGCGTATACAGACTCTAATAGTATCAAAGGAGACTCAACAATCATCAAAATTCACCCAGCAACCATCCAAATTCCTCTAGAAGGAAAAACTAAGGGCATACGTGACTGTTCGCAGTAAACCCATGTGTGTATGCGGAAATAGTAGTGAAACCCGCGTATATACACGAATGTGAGTTAAAAACTCGCGTACAGGAAGAAAGGTGCATAAAAATAAAGGCAAACAGACAAGCTAAGACAAACTTCACACCAATCAAACACTACCATGAAAACATGCCCCCAGACCCAACATAGAAACAAGAGAAAAAGAGTAATTCAAAGTCATTGAATGCCGATAGAAAACCCCCAAAGGACAACTACTAGGAGCTCCCCAGCGGAGTCATCAATTCTGTTACGGAGAGAAATTCCTATGGCTTAGGGTACCACAACAGATAGCTTAACTCTAGAAATCAATCCTTTCCAATATGCAATAGAAACTAAATATCTAACACTAAAGGATTAGACCTCGTACCTTATTTCGGATGGTTGAAGTAGATCCCTGTTGAGCTTTCCAACTTCAGCTTGAATTGATAAATTACTTCCTCAACAACAAGTAAACAAGACAAGCATACTATATATATTGGTGTTATATCTATTCTAGCATATATAATCAACAATGTATAAGCATTTGAAATCATCCATGGATAAAATATTCATTCAAACATACATTATTGGACAGGAAAAGATATTTCTATTAATATAAAATTTGATATTACAATGGATACAACCTCTATTGGCACGTCTGTGAATCGGAGAAACTGAATCCCCCACTTGGGCCTCCACTACCTCAATCCTCCATCTCTCGATAGCAAGCTCACAAGCAAAGGCAAGCTTGGGAAGAACACAAAAGTGCTCCAAGGGACAAAGGGATGCAGACTCAAGCATAAGTTCCAGCAACAATGGACTATAGTTTCTTTGCTCTTAATTCTCTCATATGCCTTCAATGTACCAAAGAGTTCCTTATATAGATTTTCAAAGGGGTAATGAAAGGTCAAATTTTAGTGATCTCAAGGCATATGGAAGGCCAGGAGTCAAGTAAGTTGGATCCATGTCAAGGAAAACTCCAAAAGGATTTGGATTATGAACACATCCTGATGTACATGGTTTTAGGGTCCAAACCCGCGTATATATGCGAGTAGGGGTTTAAAAGTCGCGTGTATTAATTTTCACATGTTTTTAGGGATGGTCAAGGAAACATCAAAGGACAAAAAATGGTCCAACGGGTCTAAGGAGTCTGCAGTGGGATAGGGGAAGGCCATACAAGTGTGATTCACCTGGAATGATAAAATCAGCTATAGCAATTACTGGCTGGCATGTTGTATAGAGGTAAAGAAAACCCTCATTATGTCCATGAATGATGATGAAAACAACCACTTTCCAATCAGGTCTATAGTTTTTAAAGGGGAATACCTTACATAGGACGATAATACAAGAAAGAAGGGTGGATATGTTTATAGAGATTACAAACCAGGTTCAAGTGTGTATCACTTTACAAATTTAATCATTGGTAAAATCCTCTAGGCATGAACAATGCCTAGCCGAAATTCATCGAAGGTATGCTACTTCTTACTCGATACAGAGCACAAGAGACTAATGGAGACCATCATTATAAGAGGTGATCTAGAGGTCTTGGTTGTATTATAATAGGTGGGATCTATAATGATGAGTTATGTTACATAGTTTTAATTTTTCCATGTATGTTTCTTATCAATATGTCAATTTTGTGTTCTTGATATGCCAAATTTTCATTTATGTTGTTTATAAATATGGCAAAAGTTCTCGTGTATGTCAAGCTAATTAACATGACAAATTTTACATATGATTAATAAAACCTAAGATTATGAATGATCATGTAAATAGAAATAACATGATCATGTCAATATCAATCATATGATCATGACAATATCAATCATCTGAACATGTCAAGATCTCATTCACATGTTAAACATAACATTAGAATACATACATGTACCTCTTTAGGTCATACCTGTAAAAGTTCTTTACAGGCTCTCTTACGAGACTAAAACCCTAATTTTTCAAGTAGGTCATATTGTCAATGTTTTCAGCTGATATATAAAACTAGGATGATGGAAACAAGATGTCGCAACGATCACTTTCTATTTTAAGGCTTGTATAATTTCCTTCTTGACAGCTCACCTCTTATACCATGTTAAAATTTTTATTATAACCATTAGTTCAATGCATAAATTTAACTATAAAACATTTACATAAAGAATTTAACATGTAGGATCTAGTTAAGAATAACAATGCACAAGAGACACGAAATTTTATCTCGGGAAACTGTCATGGGGAAGAAAACCTAGCAACCTTTCTTAGAAGAATTATTTTTCGAAAACAAGTACAATGAAACCCTGAACAAACCCTAACACACAAGCTTATGAGGAAACCCTAACACACAAGCTCACGAGGAAACCCTAAAATAAGTGTTTCCTTCTCCTTCATGTGCAACTCAAAGAGGAAAAATACAAGACATGAAGTGTCTTACAAATGACGAACATGACTCTTATTTATACATGACTCTAACTTTACAAGTGGGGCTTCACTAACATGTGGAACCACATAACTTAATTTTACATTTATATTAGACACCAAGAAATTCACGCCAATGAGGGCCAAGCATGGTGGGGTTGTGGTTGGTGTTCCCATATTTCCGCTACCAAAACACGCTAGTAGGAGTTGTCAAAATTCAAAATTGTGATTCTGTGACTTTTTTTGCGCATCGGGTACAAGTCCACCAAGTGTCCTTGAATGGTATCTGGAGGTGAACTACAACTTTCCATAGATCAATGCTTGGACCTTCGATCGATGAACCATCAATTCTGTTGGATTCATGACATGGGATTTTAGCTAGGGTCGGGCCTCTCCCACCTGTCCATTTCTCAGTGACCTCTGTATACGCTGGTTTCTGAAACTAGGGTTTCACTCAATAGGGGACAATACATTTCATGCCAACGAGGGACAAACTTGGAAAACAATGCATGGTGGGGATGTGGTTAGAATTCCCATATTTCCCATGCCCAAACACACTAGTAGGATTTGAAGGAATTCAAAATTGCGGCTCCATGACATTTTTGCACACCAAGCACATTTCCCCCAAGCGTCCCTGAACGATATCTGGAGGTGACCTACAACTCGCCATATATCGATGCTTGGGCCTCAGATTGACAAACCACCAATTATGTTGGATTTGTGATGTGGTATTTTAACTAGGGGGGGCCTCTACCACTTATCCATTTCTCGGTGACCTTAGTATACGGTGGTTTCAAAAAATAGGGTTTTGCTCAACAAGGTACAATGCATTTCATCCCAACAAGTGCCAAACTTGGAAAAACATGCACGGTGGGGTTCTGGTTGTCATTCCCATATTTCCCATACCCAAACATGCTAGCAGGATTTGACAAATTCAAAATTGCAGCCTCATGATGTTTTTTGCGCACCAGGAACAAGTCCACCAAGTGTCCCTGAACGGTATCTAGAGGTGACCTACAACTTTCCATAGATCAATGTTCAAGACTCTAATCGATGAACCATAGATTTCGTTAGATTCGTGACATGGGATTTTAGCTAGGGGGGTGCCTCTCTCGCCTATCCATTTCTTAGTGACCTTAGTATATGGTGGTATCTGAAACTAGGGTTTCGCCCAGTAGGGGATATTGCATTTCACACCAATGAGGGCCAAACTTTGAAAACCATGCACGGTGGGGCTATGGTTAGCGTTCATATTTCCCATGCTAAAACATGCAAGCAGGATTTGACGAAATTCAAAATTGCGGCTCCGTGACATTTTTTGCGCATCGGGAATAAGTCCACCAATTGTCCTTGAACAATATGTGGAGGTGACCTCCAAATCATCATAGATCGATGCTCAGGCCTGCGATCAATGAGCCAATAATTCGTTTGGATTCATGACATGGTATTTTAGCTAGGGGGCCCCTCTCCTGCCTGTGCATTACCCGATTACCTCCGTATATGGTGGTTTTTGAAACTAGGGTTTTGCTTAGTAGGGGACAATACATCCCATGCCAACAAAGGCCAAAATTGGAAAACCATGCATAGTGGGGCTATGGTTGGGGTTCCCATATTTCCCATGCCCAAACATGCTAGCAAGATTTGACGGAATTCAAAATTGCGGCTCCCTGACATTTTTTGCGCACTGCGCACAATTCTACCAAGTGTCCCTAAATGATATATGGACATGACCTGCAAATCACCATATATTGATGCTCAGATCTCGGATTGATGAACCATCGATTCCATTGGATTCATGATGTGGTATTTTCTCTTGGGGGGTTCCTCTCCCGTCTGTCCATTACCAAGTGATCTCTATATATGGTGGTTTATGAAACTAGGGTTTCGCTCAGTATGGGACAATGTATTTCATGCCAATGACAACCAAACTTGGAAAACCACACATGGTGGGGTTGTGGTTTCTGTTACCATATTTCCCATGCCCAAGCACGTTAGCAGGATTTGACGGAATTCAAAATTGCATCTCCCTGACATTTTTTGCGCATCGGGCACAAGTCCACTAAGTGTCCCTCAATGGTATCTGGATTTGACCTGCAACTCACCAAAGATTGATGATTGATCCTTCGATCGATGAACCGTTGATTCTGTTGGATTCATGACATGGGATTTTAACTAGTTGGGGGGGGGGTGGGGCTCTCTTTCCTGTCCATTTCCTGGTGACCTCTGCATATGGTGGTTTTTGAAACTAGGCTTTTTCTTAGTAAGGGACAATTCATTTCATACCAATGAGGGATAAAATTGGAAAACCATGCATGATGGGGCTGTGGTTGGTGTTTCCATGTTTACCATGCCTAAACACATTAGCAATATTTGACCGAATTCAAAATTGCGGCTCCTTGAAATTTTTTCCCACTGGGCACAAGTCCACAAAGTGTCCCTGAATGGTATATGGAGGTGACTTGCAAACTGCCATAGATTGATGCTCGGGCCTCCGATAAACATACCTTCTATTCTGTTGGATTCATGACGTGGGATTTTAACTACAGGGCCTATATCCTGCATGTCCATTTCTCGGTGACCTTCGTATATTGTGGTTTTTGAAACTAGGGTTTCACTCAGTAGGGGACAGTGCATTTCATGCCAATGAGGGCCAAACTTGGACAATGCATTTCATGCCAACAAGGGCCAAACTTGGAAAACCATAGCCCTAACTAGGGTTTACTATTTAACATGCATGGCCCATAACCATAACCCTACCAGGGAAACCCTAAGCCTAACCCCTCAACAAGAGACCGTGACAAAGGGGATTGTGTTCCTTGTGTAGAAGATAGAGCTATTGGTTGAACATCAAGGATGGTCGCATCCATGGTCGAACTAAAGAGGGCAAGAACTGCTACTGGTGGTGGTGGCTACAATCACCAAATGTTGAAATAGTTAGACATGTGCATGAATAAACAATAGACAATAATAACATAGTATGTCTAGATCATGTTCAAATAGGTGTACCTTTGTGTGGCTTATTGTTATTGTAGATGCCACATTAACTGCTGCATCAATAACTCCTATTGCTGGTGGCTACAATCACCAAATGTTGAAATAGTTAGGCATGCATGAATAAACGTTAGAAAAAAATAATAAACTATGTAACAATCATGTTGAAATAGTTGTACCTCTATGTGACTTGTTTCTATTACAGATGCAGCACTGATTGCTGCATCAATCATCCCTATGAGGTTTTCAATAGTAAACTATGGTTCCTGATGCAATAAACATGCAAATAAAACATTGACAAAACATTTTATGCATTGGATTTCAAGTTAACCAATAAATATCATCGAAGGATATACATTACCATGGTATTAGTAGCTCCATGGTTGTGGACAACTGGATTCCTTCTAGGAGTAGGCTACCTCATATACACATGACCCTTGTTCATGTATGGCCTATGAGGAGATACAACTCCAAGAAATGGTCCAGGTGTTTCGGTTGGTGCCTATAGTTAGCAAGTGTTCATGTAATTAAACATGCATGATTCAATGAACATACATGTATTTAAAAAATGACATTTTTAATTGTTTACCTAGAGCCCAGATGTTTCCTCGGTCGATACGACCATGGATGCTACCTCCATAATTGCTTCCCCCCATGAAGGATTGGGCATATGCAAGTTTAATAATTGTAAATATTAGACCATAGATAGCATTATTGAACTAACATGTACAGTATGTGGAAATTAACAAATTAACAAGTATTAAAAAACTGAAATTTTAAAATTTTTACCTTGGTGTGAGATACGAAAATGTGTGCTATATGAATCTCTCCACCAACCAATGGATCAATGGATGGAATGTCATGACCCCCTATAGAGTGTGGAACATGAAACTCTGGGTCGTCGCTACCAACATAAAGCATCAACTGCAAGTTCACAAAATTAATATATTAACTCAAACTATACATATGTTTACAAAGAGGAAAATAAATGAAGAATTTATTAGAATTAACCATCTACATACATCACTCAAAAACCCACTAAAGACAACATCTGAGGAAATACCATAGTAGGGATGACCACACAATGTGCACTCGTGAGGCTAAAAAATAGGCTAGGGATGTGCTGATGGTGTTGCACTAGTAGATGTTCCTCCACTAGTGGGTGGTACTGCACTAGAAGATGGTCCTGCACCGTGACAACCTAGACTATGTACCATACCAGGTACTAATGTTCCTTCCTCACCCATATGTTGAACCATAGTTCTATGATGAACAAATGCCCGTGCCAAACTCAAATATGTATCACGTGTCTGTGGAATAACACAATGTACACGTGGGACATCTGGCCCAGGAAACTACCTACGCGGTGCATGGATAGGGCGATCAAGGTCTTGAATCATGGAATTGGGTCAGTTTTGGGGCATCCGCCCACTGATCCCCTGAAACAACAAGATATCAAAATAGTTTACGTGTTTACCCAACACGAGCTCTGCATACATATTTTGAAGGAAATACAAGGGGATTTCCCTATTGTTATGTGGTGGCATATAAAAAACCATATACCATCTGTCCATCCAGTTATCAACAAATGGTTGAAATGTGCACCACTCAATAGAGATATGAGGCCTATTTGTATTTGGGATTTCCCCTATGCGAGGGTCCCTAAACAATGAAAATATATGCTCTTTGGTTGTTATCAACTTTTTTATTGCATTGTGGTCTAGCCCATTAGCGTACTCTTGTCCTTTTCTTTCTCTATATGATGTAATATCATATAGTATGTTGCTTGACAATGAAATAGTCTCAACAATTGCATCCAAAATGGATGCAAGTGAGTGGCAGATCCTATCACCACCACTAAAAGTTGTACTAAGTCCCCTCAAGTGGGAAAGCTCAATTAGTATTTTGGCATTTCTGTCCATAGCCGCAACTGCAATAAAACCATAAATAAGAAAATCATTAGAAACATATACATGGTATATAGTGACATCTCTTCAAAATTGAAAATGTAAATTAAATCAAACTCAAGTAAGAAATTTAATGGCATTCACTTACATACATTTAAAACTTAAAATTAAACATTTAACAATTAAATACTAAGTTTCCTTCAACTTATTTCTAGAAGTTAAGGCACTTCTTAACCCTCATTCGTGACTTTTCCATGCACACTAAGGTTAAAATTATTTGAATTTAGGAATGCTATTTTGACATGTTTTGGCCTTTACGTTCCTTGGATATGTAAAATAAAGGGGCAAGGGACTATTAGGACATGTGAGGCAAGAAAAGGGGTGATACAGGGCTGCCACCAATCCTCTAAATATAATTGACTCGATCATGGTTGGGAACAGTCTCACGACACACTCTAGGTATTTCATGGGTGTTCACCATTTCCATTGTTGTATAAACATGGAAACCAACAAAAAGAGACATGGAAAAATGGAGAATTTGTGGACTGGAATACAATTGGTTGTAGATGAGCTTAGAGACTCGACATGTAGAAACATATTACCCATTGTTTTTTCTATTCTAAAAAATGGTTGATAAACCCAGTGATGCACGGGCATAGATTGTTTGAGTAAATTCATTTATGACTTTGCTAGGTCAAGGGATCTTAGGGAGACCTAGGGTCTCACATGTTTCTAATTTGCTTTATTATGTTTATAGGATAAAAGAAGCATAATTCAAGCTCTATTGAGTTTAGATGATGACCTTTAATTAATTAGCATTTTGGTAGCTCAATAGAGCTAGGGTTAGAACTGCATGATGATTATGAACTCTTCGACGATGCGATGAATACCAGAGTTGTATGGTGGTGTGAGGACATGTTGACTTGTAATTCGATATCATAGTGATAAGGTTCGTATATTTCAACCTTTTTTGTCATTACGATAAGGACAAGGGCATGAAGGGTAAGTCATATGCATAGAACAAGAGCAAAGTGCCGAGGAAGGTATAATTAAAACACAAATGAGGTGGCTACTATAACTAAGAAGTGCAAATATTTTAGTGGAAAAATGGTGGTGGTTGCTAAAACTGGATGGATACATTGCATAAAGGGGGGAGTTCTATATTTTTCGATTTTGGTTGCATTAGGAATTCTTGAGATCTTGAAAAGGAATTCATTGTAATTATTCACTAATTTTGGTTGAGGGAGATGTGAATTTAATTAGTGACTGGGCTATTTCCAATTTGATAAATAATGCAAAATTTGGTTGTTTTAAACTATTAAAAAATTGTATTTTAAGTTTAGAATTGACAAAAAAAATGCTATGGGTGAATGAATTACTTGATTAGATTACAATTGACCAGTGGATTTTCCTCACCTCCAACTAAATTGAGCTCCTCCAATAGTCTACGACACCCAATTCGCTCACGTTCAACTCGATATTCATGTTCGTGATGGGTAGAATGCGCCATGGGTTTTGGGACTGTGTATATAAATTAATTTGAATTTTAAAAATCGCATATGCATTTTATAACTACATATCACGTACACATTTTGTAGTTATATAACGCGTACATGATATGTTTTCCTATCCTACATGTCCCATGACATGTCAAGCTCATGTTGAACCATAGCAAGCGCTATGTAGCGGAAACACATTGTATTTTTATCTAACATAATCATGTTTTAAAAAACTAGGATTACATCTAAGAGGTCCCTCATCTTCTTGCACTGACCGTTAACTCCTCATCAAGGAAAATTAACTCTAGTGCTTTTTGTCATGGAGATATTAATACCAGCCATTTATCTATCGATTTATTGCATGATTAGCTCGATATGTTTGGTGTCGTGCTATCACTTTCTTAGGGTGCTATTCACCTTAACCATCGATCTATATAAATATCGTCAGTGATCCATTGCAACTTATTTAGTGCCTAACTCTTTATCCCATGGTCTTTTGTATCCCATGTGATCACCAGATCCCTTGAGTTGCACCTAGGCTCCAACGCTCGAAAATAATAACCATTAGAATTACCATCATTTTAGCTTCTTTTGGTACAACTAAGAATCTGTGAAAATATTGGTACTAAGGGTTACTTTGTCCCCTTGTTTACAGTAGTGGCAAGAGATTAAACATAAGAAGAGAGCAAAAAAAAGATTCCATCTTTTTTTTAAGTGCTAGTAATATCATCTACATGAATGGTGTAATTTTACTCTTATAAGTGTAGTATCCACATGTGTTAATGTATGTGTTTATATAGTATACTTAGCCTTCATTTGAAAAAAATGAAACTAAAAAAAAAAGAAGGTTTTCAAGTAATTATAGTTATTACAATAAGATTACTTAACCACAAAAAGTATGATTTGAGAATTTAATGGCTTGGAGATTAAAAAATGGCTTGTAGATCCAATCCATCAATCAAAAGGGCTTGAAGATTAAAAAAAAAATCCTCTCTATTAATCTTGATTGATCACCTTCAAAGAAAACAAAAACAAAAGAATTGAAAATTAATTTTTAAATGAATTAATTTTATTTTTTGTAAATCCATCATGCACATTTTCTCATGCAAGTGTTGTATTAAGTAGCCCATTGTCGTGAAGGTAAACGGGTGTGAACTAGTTGTGTAGAGGAGGTATAAGAGTGTAAGTAGTTCCTAGCATGTGTAACGCAAAGATGGAACTATTGGAGATGGGCTACTTGAGAAGACCTTCTCCTTTGTACTTCATTTTTTTGTATTATGTTTATTAATTTCATTTTTTTATGGAAGTTAATTAACAAACTTTATTTCTTTTCACTTGAAATTCTTACATCGAGTGGCTAGGTGCTTACAAAATAGTTACAAATCAGTATGGAGGAGGTAACCAACTCATGCTATATACAAAAAGAAATAAAAATTATTTAATTTTTTTAATGTCGCAACTCATAAAATAAAAAATGAAAGAGAATACAAACTAAGAATTAAAAAAATCCATAGTAGTTTATAAAATAAAAATGTGAATCTAAATAAAATGTTATTAGAAAAATAACTCCTCCCTAAATTGGATGCTTCTTGGTACTTGATAGATCTGTCTTTAGGATGGATCTATGCTAGTCGTATAGTTCCATTTGATTAATTAGAACTTTGACCATGGAACTTCTCTTTTAAAGGGTTTAGCCCATTTTAAATAGGAATTTTACATCAAGTTATACTTCTACTTGATTAATGGGAACTTTGACCATGGAACTTTGAGTTTAAGGGTTTTGGTCCATTTTAAGACACTATCATCCCAATTTTGGAAAGAAAAAAAACTTTGCTTCTTTGAAGGAATAAATAGTAAAAAATGTAACTAATTTTGTCCACTTATTAACTAACTATTTTGTACTCCCTATATTTCCATCAAAATTAAGGTAACTAGAAATTTCTTTATTGATTTGAAAAGAAAATACTTAGGTTAAACTTATTTAATATAATTAAAAAACTTAAATAAAACTTTTTAATAGTATTTTAAATTATATTTTTTTGTTTTTGTCCCGAGAGGCGCTCTACAGCCCACTATGGGGGAGATCTTGTAATGTCACATAACGTCACGTTATTTTTATTAATAAAAAATATTCCTTTTAATTATAGGCCAAAATAAATGTCTGCCACAAAAAAAACCTAATATGGGGAAGAAGTTGTAATCTTCATACCTAACAAAACAATAAAAAAGTAAAAATTTAATTATCGGTAAAAAAAATATGGGTGAAGAAAAAAACACAATATGGGGGAGATGTTATAATGTTTTTACTTAACAAAATAATAAAAAATGCTGGCCTTACACATGGTTTTAAAACCATAAACCATGTGCATGGTTTTAAAACCATGGTTTAAAACCATGTGCATAAAACTATGGTTTTAAAACCATGCACATGGTTTGTGGTTTTAA
>LPNX010023651.1:61792-72206 GCA_001517045.1 Pseudotsuga menziesii | reverse complement strand
ATCCAACATTCTTTTGCATTTCAGTTATTCAGATATAGATTGTTTATGTGTACCCCGACATCTAGCAGGTGTAGCTTTCAACACAAAGTCCAAGGCATAAAATCGCTGCATTTTGTGACTTTTGCTTCAAACTCCACTAAAAAAGAAGTAATATTAAGCATACCTTCATATGTAGGAGTCTCACTTGCTTCAACTCCTACTCATCACACAGATCTTGTAATTCTAGCACATCTTCGCATGGAAAGTTCATGCAGTCAATTCTACCAATTTTCAGATGCTTCTCCCGAATCGTATGTACAGGAGGTCACACTCTGCCAACTCGTCTTTCCATCAGTTTTTGGATTTATATAGTCATATATTGAAGACACGATTTTATATAGTTGATCCAGGTAATTACCTTGGACTTCACTGTTCACTAGCTTGACATATCTCTTCCCTTCAAGCATATCAATTGGTGCGACCACCCTCATTTATGAATCTTCAAATGACAAGATTTTTTTCTTAAAATTAATTATTGTCTGATTATCTATTTCCTAATCAATCCCCAGCAGTGCACTATATGGGTTTGTATCATCGATAATGTTGATCAATTCAAAGTCTGTGTATGTCCTCGGGCCTTCTATTTCGACAGGTACTTATGTCAGTCGACCAATGGGTAGAACCTTCAAATGATTCATTAATATTAACTAAATTGGAGACCAATCCAGTCATGGCTTGTTCATGCTTTTCCATGTCTTTCTTGTCAATATATTGACATCAGATCCCATATATAGAATTATATAGTCCATGTCATAGTCTCCGATATATGCAGTCATTCACAACTCGAGACCAATTTTCAATCCTTTCCCAATATGGTTAACTCTATTTTTAGGTCGCACTTCCTCTGGGGTTTCTTCTATGAGTGTTGTCAATTCTGCAACATCATCTTTATCATGGATTAGTGCTAAGAAAATTTTGAAAAATTATTTGAGCTTACTAACCTTTTTCATTGGCTTCTTCCAGAGTAGTTGCTCAAATATTTCAGGCATCTCTTTTACTTGTCCAGACGTCGACGTTTGATTGGTATCAACAAATTTTAATCGCATGTCCAAGAATACTTCCTTTTCCTTCTAGATGTCTAGTGGTGCTCCCTTTTGTGACACAGGTTGCACCTACAGTTGTCCATGTTGTTTATTTTATTCTTCTCTCGTCGCGGGACCTCCTCTTGTAACGAAAACAATATTTGGTTCTCATAGCTTGAAATAAATCATCTGGATGTTTTGGTTGGCATTTGGGTTCGTACTCTGCATGGGATTGGGATTTCCCATGGTTTAGGCCTGTCATTTCGTAATCAATTGCGAACATTGTTTGATAGTATGTTCAAACGATTTACAGTACATACATGTCTTAGCATGACTTGCACAATATCAAGAAAAGTGTCCTGGTTTTCCAAAGTTATAACATATGATTTGGCCTCTTCCTTGACCAAATCCTCCTCCTCCTTGTTGTTGTCCTCAGCCTTGAAAATTTACACCCGCCCTTGGCTGAGGGTAGTGTTGTTGCAGCGGATATTGATTCTATTCACATTGCTACTGAGGATGTTGTGGTTGTTGAAATTATATTGGTGGATATTGAGTAGTCTCATAATGAGGCTGCGTGTAATGTCCCTTTTTTAAATTTTTACCAAAATGCCTGATTTTTGAATTTTTTCACAATTTTGGCTCTTGACTAGTTTTAGTGTCTTGGTCTCCAAATCAGCCCAATTGCTCCCAAATATTCAGATAAGGTGTATGAATGATATAATAAATTAATTATTGTGTTCATGGGTGTATTATGTCCCTCCAATCACTTCTACTAGTATGTACTAAATTCTGAACAAGATGGATGATTTTACTGGCAATTTTGGGCTCAAATTCCCCCCGGGCTAAGTGGTAGAAATGGCTTCCCAAATGTGCAGAAACCCACTCAAATTATTAAATTGAAGTAGGGGATGTGTATAATATATTATCATAGACTCATATGCATAACCAATCGATCTCCCATGGCTGTTATCACTTCTTTCAATCATTAATAAAAAACTAGTTTTGGACCCTTGGGGAAATGAGGTGTAGTTTGCTCCAATTGCTATGAAATTTGAACCAATGGCCACAAATTATGAATTAATTAACATGAAACCCATAATATACTTCAATTACAGTCCATTCATTCATAAATCATCAATATTTTATACATCCATTCAAATCCATCAAGATTACAATAGTTTACAACAAGGTAGTGGGGAAATGGCATTGTTTCTTCATTATTGAGCAATAATACATGAGATTTATTGGCCTTTAAACTTGAGATAATTCTGAAATTAAAGAGCATATAATTTAAATTAGAATACAAGATACTGGATCAAGATAATCTCCCTCAAAGAGTTGAATATCTCACAAAGTACGTCTCACTCCATAGAGCTGAAATATGGTGAGAAAACTTGAGATGAAAGGAAGAACAAGATGAAATTGATATGTCCATGAGCTGATGTTTCTTGCACCTATAACTTATGACTCCATTTCAGATCCTTGAAATACCTGAGTGGCCTCTCCAAACACCAACTAGGATGGGAATGTTTCACCCTCGAAATTGGCTAAGGCATGAACTAGTCATCCACTATCTCTCTCTCTTCACAATAAAAAATTTCACAAATGATAAAAAGGGCCTTATCATGGATGATCCTTGAATTTTACAAACATTATTGGTATTATGAGGTTCCAAATCCATCCATAAACCAAATCCAAGTCGAATTGGTGTGGCTGCTCATGCTATGTCATGTAGCCTCTCTCTTCACCTTCCCTCTTCTCCCAAATTCGAGCAGGAGCCTCTTGGCCTTCACCAACTCCCATGAGAGCCCTCTAAAATTCTCTATTCATGCCTGACATGTCAGATATGTCAGATGTCAGCCTTCATATCTGACTTGTGTCATAACTGTCATAGAATCTCCATCATTGGTGTCATAGATGTCATAAATGTAAGGGGAATCTAGCCAAGTGTCCATGAAACTCCAATTTGTCTATTCCTCTCCCCATATAATTTAAAATTCATCCAAAATTTGACCTATGAAGTATATGGAAAACTATATTAACCTTATGATCCATCAAAAACCTATAGGCTTCCCATAGATTTGAGGTTGCAAGAGGAGGATGCCATTTAACATAGGAATTCTAGCTTGAGTGGGCCCCATAGTCTCCATGTGTCTCCATTCTCCATAGCCATTTCATTTTTCACTTGCATTCATTTAATTAACTCCATTAAATAAATATTTATTCCTTCTAATGTCTAAACACCATTTATTAGCTCCCTTATTAACTTCCTAATGTTTCCACCCAACCTAGGGAACTAGTAGGATTGATGGAATTTTCCTGCTATGCAATTATTTGAATGGGGACATTACACTACACTCATTTATCTTGCATATACTCATCATTATTTATTAAGTAGGTATCCATCATTTTCTCTTGCAACAACTAATGTGCTCTAGAATCTTTCTCATCATGACCGACTAATTTACAAAACTTACAATACAAAATAGTTCTTGTACTTACAATATTCTATAAATACAAACATTATTTCAATTGATGGCCTCTAGTTTGACATATTCTACACCAAGGCATACCTTGGGTGTTTATCGGGTTCATCTCTCATGTTGTGACATAGTTCATGAGTTCCAGAGAATTACCTTTGTGGTGCCCCTCTGTTATGCACCTTGTACACCATAGCTCTTATTGAATTTCTTCGCCTTTATTGATGTCCTGGAGCTTTACTGTAATATTAGCCAGTTACGACTGAATTTCCTCATTACTGCACCAATTTCTCCAATTGGAGAGGATTCTAGCTTCATGGATATTTCCAAAGATTTTTTGTAAACACAATCTTCTATTGCATCAATGGTATCCGGATGTGTAGTAACTGCGTAGGAATAAACCATTCCTTATGTTGTACATCCAACATCTGGAAGCTTACTTTGTCCATTAATGTTTTGAATCTCTGGTCAAAGTCCCAAATAGACTCTGTAGGTAGCTGCTTGATTTCTTTAATCTCTATAATGCACAACAAATCATAATTTAGTTTTATAAACTCATCTATAATTCTGATTCGAATATGGTCGAGCATTTTCTGCACAACTCCTACTAGCACTATGGAAAAATTCATGTATCAATCTAGCACATGACCTCGCAGAGTCATGACCATATGTTCTCTCTTTATGTTCTCATCCTAGATCTGCCACACAGTCCATATGGCTTCACAGAGAAACCAATGTTGCTCCGTGTCTTCCAACCCATTTCCATTAAATATTGGCAACTTCATGTTTTGTTCCAGCCATTATGTTGGATCCTAATACACTTGGGGAAACTTTTTGAGTAGTCTAACTCCCTTGTCCACTATTCACGGCGTTAGTGCTATTTATATTTACAAATGTACTTGTAGATGAGTTTCTAGATCTTACCTCTAGCGATGTATGCCGCATTGTAGGTGTAACATACTCGTGCTTTGGTCTTGGAGTTTCGACTGACTCCTCTGATTCTTCTTCTTCAGATATGGGCTGATATTCTTCTTCCTTGTCGCAAGAACCTTTTTCAACATGTGACGCGAGCTCATAATGTTCTTCTCTGGTTGTACTAAAACTCCCTCTTCCTAGAAGAGTATTTTTTCTCTTTCTTGACCTAAATATTCTTCCGCTTCTTAAACAACCACTCTCTAGTTCATCTCCGCTATATCTAGGGAACATATCGAACTAGTTTGCTCCATTTTTCATGAAGTTTTGGTGCGACATGTCCAACCTTCTTCGCACAATTTTCAATTGTTACATTTGTAGGATGCCTTTTCACATACGAGCATCTTTATCTAGATATTTAGGGATGACAAATATCTTCCGTGAAGTCATTGGAAAAATTTTCTCTCTGCCTCACTATATGAGGTTATTGTATCGAAAACAAACTCGGTAACATATCCCTCCAATATACTTTCTACCTAGAAATCAACAACCCTTGACACAAGGTTGCTCACACTTTTCAATCGCTGAATTAACTGAGGATTCCACTTTGTCAGTGCTCCTCCTTGGAATTTTCTTTGATGGGTTGCAAACCTATAAAACCACTCATGCAACATGATGGGTAATTCGGAAAATAAAATATCGTGAATATCCGTGTAGAGGTATCGACCCAACCACTCTGCTGGGTTCCACCGATATCCTTTACTCTCTTCTCTCACAAATTCTAACGCTTTGAAATCCACCCAATCTTGGATTTCAGGCTTTGTTGGATGCCCCAACTTATCCCTCGCCAAATTGATTCGTCCCAAGAAAAAAGCCATTTGTTGGCCTTCTGGTGTCTCTTCTACCCAGGTTTAGTCCCCTATTATCTTCTGCACAACAAAACTTGAGATGATAGCCTGATAGAGCAAAGCCCAGTTGGAAACACCTGTTACACAGATGCAGTCTCACTTGAGATATCTTTCTATGGGTAACTATCAGAACCAGGTTTCTGCAGTTGGGTGGGGTATTATGCATCCCTTGGCCTCCTTCCAAGGCACTTGACTGAATCCTATGGATGGATTATTTATGATTACTATGCATATATAAACTACGACACACTTATTCCTGTGTAAATAATATAAAAAACCCCAATGCAGCATAGATACATTCAACTCATAACAGTGCAACTGATTTATATAAATTCATTCATAAGCAACTACATAAGCATTCATTCATAACAAAAATTACACATGTGACTTAAACACTTTCAGCATTCAGACATATAACACATAATCTAATGTGGAAACTTATGTGGGAAAAAACCAGAAAGATGCTCTTCATTTGGCATGAGAAATATATGGCACCTTTGGTATGTGCATTAAGCTATAGACTATGTTCTAGATGTTCCTTTCTTATCTATACAAACTCCTTTCTCCTCTCATGCTCTCTTATCTTCTGTTCTAATCTTCTCCTGCTTAAATCTAATTTGAACACATCCTGGATTGACTCAGTCTCTTCGACACTTCTACGCACTCAGTGCAGATTCTTGACTCAATGCACTTATCAAAACTAACAAACAATACAACAATACCCAGAAGCTAACAACGACTCTAGAGCTAATGAGGCTAACGAGGATAGAGAAAGTAACTCGCATACAGCTTGGGTTTCTCCCTTTATATACTCTTTATAGACTCATTCAAGACTCTTTACATGTCACTCTCTTAGAGAACTTCCTACACTTAGCCAACAGGCTGTCTTTCCTATTCTAGTGACACATGATGTCAGCAGGAACTAACAACCTGACTTAAAAATATACCTTCATACGTGTGGCTTCCACCGGCTCTAGCTAACCTCATACCCACGATCTTTCTGACCCGTCGCTTTCTAACCGTTGCGTCGTTGCACACCTTCAAACATGGCTCCACTCTGTTGCATACTTTCCTTCCATCGTGTCTTTTCTTCTACTGTGGATTCTTCTTCTGTCGCAGTGTCTCTTCTATCGCAGCTTCTCTTCCGTCATAGCTTCTCCTCTGTCGCGGCTTCTCTTTTTTCACGACTTCTCTTTGTAAACTTATTTCCTCTTTATCTACCTCTGTCGCACCTCATTTTCCTTCTTTTCCTTCATTTTCTCTTCCTTCTTTATGTCGTAATTCATTTATCTTCTATTGCCTTAGCTCTTTTCATACTTAAGCAAAATTCTAATTGAATTTTGCTTACCTTTTCCTAGGCCCAAGAGGCCCTATCAGGTTGATAGGTCGTTCAAGTTAGGATAAAAGGTCAGTCAAATGATTAGTATAAATAGAGAGGCACCCTCCCTCATTTGGACATGCTCACTCACTCATGTATTGCATAAGAGAGAGAAAGATGAAGGACAGAGAAGGAGGAGGAGTGTCTTTGGTGTTTGGCTCTTATGTTAGGGTTTGGTCTCTCTCTCTCTCTTATGAGACCTTGTTCTTTGGACATTGCATTCTAGTAATCTATATTGAAAAAGTTTTGATTGGTTTTTCCCTTTTGGGTTTCCTAGGACAAATTATTGTGTACCTTGTGATTATGTTTCTTTCAGATATGCTCTTTATGTTGTTATTGTAAAAATGTATTAAATGCTCATGAAGTTAGGACTTAAGCTATAGAAACATATAAAACTTATCAGGATGTAGTTAGGGGTTGGAGTGGTGTAAGTCAATGATGGCAATCAACCCCACCCTTCCCTCTATGGAAAATTTTCTCAAATAGCCAAAATTTGAACAATTTTGATAATTTTCCACATGGAAGGAGGAATAATGTTGGGAACCACTCTTTATGAGGGATTTCCATCTTCCACCCCATCCATCCCCACACCCCTTCACCAGGCATGAAATTAATCAAATTTTAGGAAATTGTGCACATGGAAAGAGAGAGGGTGGTGTTGGGAATTGTTCTCGGGAGTTAGAAAATTCCCAATATCATACTCTCCCCATGTATGGTTTTTCTTTAATTGCAGAAGATACCAAAATTTTTTAAAAATTTTCTAAATCAAGGGATTTTTTTTTCAATTTTTTATATAAAAATGTCTTTTGATTTTATAACATTAAGATAGAATTCTCATTACATTTTGCATATTCAAAGAAATTAATGTGGGATTGGAGTGATTGTTCATTCCTTTCCCTCTCTCAAAAAAAGTTATAACTATTAGAAAATTAGTGGTGATACCAAAATCATTGAAAAACAAAATAATTGATAAAAAAAGTGGATTTACTATATCATCACTTAAAAAAATATTGTGTTATTACGTGTGATCTTTTTTACCTTCCCACCTCGTGTCTACATTGTCATAATAGTCATTCAAGTTTTCAACTCTGAGGTTTTTTAACATAGTATTGGGATCATGCTTCGGACCTATTGCATCTTAGAAAGGGCGTCTCCCTATGTTGTCCTTGGACCCTTTGTATCACTACTTGTGGAAGTTTCAATCAATTATAGATTGATCAATTAGTTTGTGCTTTATTTGGACATGTGTTGTATTCATAACTTTCTCTCGTTCTCAAGACTCAAATATAAAAAATATTCTCCTTGAAAAAAAATACCAATATTACCATTTTTTCAAAAAATTACTGAAAACAACCTTTAAAGCAACCCCTACAAAAATATCACTACATCCCCACTCAAAAAAATGAAGTTAAAATGGAAACCACCCTATCTCCCGTGAGAGATACCAAGTATCATCCCTCTTGGGAGTTTCCCTTCAATCTCAAAGAGAAGACTAGTCCCAACATCATGCTTATATCAATTTTCTCAAATTTTCTTAAAATTTTTAAATAAATTTTCACTAAATTGAGGAAAATATATTCTTAATTTTTCAATTTTATAAAATTTATTAAAAAATTCTTTTCATTTTATAATATTAAAGTATATTTATATAATATAATTTAAGAATTAAAACAAAATTGAGTTTTATTTTTTCTTAAAAAAAAATTGAATATATCCATTAGAAAACATTTCTACATAACACTTTTAATTGTTTAAATAACATTAAAAACAAAAGTATTGATAGTGTCATTTAAGAAAAAACACTATAAAATACCCTTTAACAAAAATAAGAACTCTCTAAAGTGCTCGTTAATTTAATAGATTAGTTTTCTCATGTAATTGAAAAACTTTTGAAGAGAATAAAAATAAATTATTCCAAAATTATTGGATATAGCATATAAAAAGTTGGAAAGAAAACAAGTGTAAAACTCCAGTTTATTCTAAATTGACACAAGGTATTAAGGGTATTGAGCACATGCCCATGTTGTTAATTACTCAACTTGACTTGGGATCGTGACCATGTTATTCAATTAATGCTTAGAGAGACTTGTAAACTGGTGTCTCTTCTACCCAGGTTTAGTCCCCTATTATCTTCCGCACAACAAAACTCGAGATGATAGCCTAATAGAGCAAAGCCCAGTTGGAAACACCTGTTACACAGATGCAGTCTCACTTGAGATATCTTTCTATGGGTAACTATCAGAACCAGGTTTCTGCAGTTGGGTGGGGTATTATGCATCCCTTGGCCTCCTTCCAAGGCACTTGACTGAATCCTATGGATGGATTATTTATGATTACTATGCACATATAAACTGCGACACACTTATTCCTGTGTAAATAATATAAAAACAACCCCAATGCAGCATAGACACATTCAACTCATAACAGTGCAACTGATTTATATAAACTCATTCATAAGCAACTACATAAGCATTCATCATAACAACAATTACACATGTGACTTAAACACTTTCAGAATTCAGACATATAACACATAATCTAATGTGGAAACTTATCTGGGAAAAAACCAGAAAGATGCTCTTCATTTGGCATGAGAAATATATGGCACCTTTGGTATGTGCACTAAGCTATAGACTATGTTCTAGATGTTCCTTTCTTATCTATACAAACTCCTTTCTCCTCTCATGCTCTCTTATCTTCTGTTCTAATCTTCTCCTGCTTAAATCTAATTTGAACACAACCTGGATTGACTCAGTCTCTTCGACACTTCTATGCACTCAGTGCAGATTCTTGACTCAATGCACTTATGAAAACTAACAAATAATACAACAATACCCAAAAGCTAACAACGACACTAGAGCTAATGAGGCTAACGGGGATAGAGAAAGTAACTCACATACAGCTTGGGTTCCTCCCTTTATATACTCTTTATAGACTCATTCAAGACTCTTTACATGTCGCTCTCTCAGCGAACTTCCTACACTTAGCCAACAGGCTGTCTTTCCTATTCTAGTGACACATGATGTCAGCAGGCACTAACAACCTGACTTAAAAAGATACCTTCATACGTGTGGCTTCCACCGGCTCTGGCTGACCTCATACCCACGATCTTTCTGACCCGTCGCTTTCTAACCGTTGGGTCGTTGCACACCTTCAAACATGGCCCCACTCTGTCGCATACTTTCCTTCCATCGTGTCTTTTCTTCTACTGTGGATTCTTCTTCTGTCGCAGTGTCTCTTCTGTTGCAGCTTCTCTTCCATTGGAGCTTCTCCTCTGTCGCAGCTTCTCTTTTGTCATGACTTCTCTTCGTAAACTTATTTCCTCTTTATCTACCTCTGTCGCACCTCATTTTCCTTCTTTTCCTTCATTTTCTCTTCCTTCTTTATGTCGTAATTCATTTATCTTCTATTGCCTTAGCTCTTTTCATACTTACGAAAAATTCTAAGTGAATTTTGCTTACCTTTTCCTAGGCCCAAGAGGCCCTACCAGGTTGACAGGTCGTTCAAGTTAGGATAAAAGGTCAGTCAAGTGATTAGTATAAATAGAGAGGCACCCTTCGTCATTTGGACATGCTCACTCACTCATGTATTGCATAAGAGAGAGAAAGATGAAGGACAAAGAAGGAAGAGGAGTGTCTTTGGTGTTTGGCTCTTATGTTAGGGTTTGGTCTCTCT
>LPNX010023651.1:3389-59071 GCA_001517045.1 Pseudotsuga menziesii | reverse complement strand
CGAAGCTCCACAACGCGTCCAGTTTGATTATTGCAGGTAACGTCCTGCCACTGGCAGCAGTTGAAGCCGTTCCATAACCGCAAACGCCCGGAGTTGTCAAAGATAATTCCCGTCTTGAAGCGTAGCAGCGCCCTGAGGTCTCCTCGACTACACTGCGACGGCCCAGCATTAGTAGACGCACCAATGCAATTGAGTGTGAGACTGGCCAATACAATGGCAATGGTGATGATAAACAAACTTCGCTGGATCTGCGAGGAGCCCAACATTTTCGATCACAATTGAAGGCGAAGAGTAGAAGCTTCGATCAGACAGGGCTCTCCTTCTCCTTCTCCTTCTCCTTATAATACGTCTCCCGGAAGGCGCAGGGAATTACATAATACAGCTTCACGCGTTTCGTAGACGAAATGGGGCCGCCGCTCTGAGTGAATGTTAGTGGAAAGTGCCTTAATTCCTGTGTTAGTGGCCATGTGTTTCCTGTGTAAATGCCTGCCTGAAGCAACAAGTTGTTCTGTGACTCAATTTTTAAATGGAAACGAGCCCTACGATGTAAACGACAGTGCAGTGTAAAGTCGAAGTCGACAATGAGTACAGATAAGGATGGACGCTACGACTCGCGAGTAAATAGATAAGGATGGAGACCGCACTGTAAATAGACAAGGAAGAAAATAGACACTATGTCCACGTGAATGTTATTCTCCACGTAGTCAAACCGTACTATTGTTATTGTCCATGTGGTCAAACAATACTATTTAAGACTTGTAGGACTTTTCTCATTTCTCCATTTGGTCAAACAATACTATTTTAAGACTTGTTGGACGTTTTTTTCTTAGTAAAACTTATTTTTGACACGTAGAACAAATTTAACAGGTCAATAGTTATATTCAGTGATATTCATGAGAATTTGTAAATCCTTGTTTTCCTTGTGCAAAATTTAATACAATGATTGGATAAGTGGTTACCGATGCAAAATTGAATAAATAGAATGATTTTTTAATATTTTTTTCAATAATAGAAAATAAATTTGTATTAAAGAAAAGTTGTGTCAAAGTTACAATTGATTGGGAGATTTTATAGATAAAACTGAGTTAAATAAAACCTGGCATATACATTTATTTTGCTTTATCTACTTCTCTCTAAGAGTTTATAAAAAAAAACCAATACAAACTAGAGATGTCACTGGGAAAATGAAATAACTCTACAACCGCATAGAACAAATTTAACAGGTCAATAGTTATATTCAATGATATTCATGAGAATTTGTAAATCCTTGTTTTCCTTATGCAAAATTTAATAGAATGATTGGATAAGTGGTTACCGATGCAAAATTAAATAAATAGAATGATTTTTTAATATTTTTTTTCAATAATAAAAAATAAATTTGTATTAAAGAAAAGTTGCGTCAAAGTTACAATTGATTCGGAGATTTTATAGATAAAACTGAGTTAAATAAAACCTGGCATATACATTTATTTTGCTTTATCTACTTCTTTCTAAGAGTTTATAAAAAAAAACCAATACAAACTAGAGATGCCACTAAGAAAATGAAATATTTCTACAACCCCATATTGCAATCATAAGTCATAAGTCATAGGTGCTGCTTCAGGAGAGCCAATTGACATGTTCTAAAACAAGATCCTACATAAAAAAGGAGAAAAATGGATTCCACAGTCCATAGCTGCAAAAAAAAAGAGAAAAATGGATTCCACCGTCCAGGGCGCCTAGAGCGAGCTTAAAGAGAGTATCTGCTTCAGTATTTAGTTCTCTGTAAACATGATTGAAAGTTAAAAATGAGAACTATTTCATCAAGCTTTTGATAACTTGGGAATCTCCTAAAACTTGTAAATCTTTTATACCTCGGTATTTAGCACAGAAAAGTAAACTCCATAATCCAATAACTTCCACACGTGTATTTGTGCCAATACCAGCCTTTAGCCATGCTTTAATCACTTTATCTTTATGAAGCTTAATAACTAGGCCAGCACCACAAGCCCCGTTTGAAGCTGCTCCATCAAAGTAAACACTGGGTGCTCCTGAAAAAGAGAAGGGAAAGATTAACATCTTCTCCTTCTAACTAAAGACTCTTTGCTCCATTCAGAAAAAAAGATGTTAAAATCTTCAGATATATTACCTCAGTCTTCTGCAAAAAATTTGAGAAGATAGAAGCATTTCCGACTTTCCAAACCTTCAACTTCACAAAAACCTGAAGATAACAGTAATGATCCTTTCCTTTATACCAAATCTGCAAACTATCATTCACTCAAGACCATCCCAGCTATGCTCAATCTTAAAAAGTTCATGAGTAACAACCAAATATCAAGAAAAAAAGCACAGTCTCCAAACAAATGGGAAACCGACTTAGTCATAATAAGGCACAGAGGACATATTCCCGTGCCAAAGACGTCCCTACCTTGTAAGACCTCCCAGGTTAAAATCTTGTTTTTCAAACACAACTAGGTGAATAATTTAATTTTTAAAGGGGAAGACCCTTTCCACAGCGAGTGCATCCACCATTCAGTGTCACAAGTGTTGTTCTTAGTGATAATATACTGATAGGCTAACTTTGCAGTCACTTGACCTTCTCTGGCATTGTATGCCCAAACCAACTTGTTGAATTTTGCATAAATTAAGATATTCCCTTGATTGAGAAAATAAATATACAGGTCCCATTCCTCAGCAAGCCTTTTCGACAGCCCCAAAACCGTGAAATCGTCGCATATATTATTACCAAAATTTAGATGGACATCCTTCAACAAATAAATATTTTGACGATGTAGTTCTAGCACTAGGTCATGAGAGAGCAAGTAATTATCCCCCAATCCACAAATCAGATCAATTCGCAAAGAAATCTGAAATCCCCTACCAACCTGCCAACTCAAATCATTAGAAATGATTGGGATACTTTTATTCAAACTGTTCTAGATGGTCAAAACAACAAATTTAGACCCAAAGCAATCTCTAAGCCAATAAATGGGGTCCAAGCCTTTAAATGTTTTTCTTTGATAAGTTTCCCCCAAAGTCTTGAATTGAATAAACATCTCCAAAGGGATTTGGCACACAAGGAGGAATTGAAGAAAGCCAGATGTTTTATCCCCCACCCACCAAGATCACGAGGAAGTGACAAATTTGTCCAAGTTGTCGGATGGAATTTCCCAAACTCCAAACTAATCACCCACAAAAAATAAAATAGCTTAGCTCTGATCCTTGACAATATCGTAGCAGGGATAGAAAATAAGGACATCCAGTACATAGGAATACCTTCGACGACTAAAGAGACCAGGATTAACCTTCCACTGAGAGAAAGATATCGAAAAGACTAGCTATTGGTTTTTTGAAAGATACACTTCAAATTCCATTCCCAATTTTTGGGGCCATAACCATTCGGTTTTAAGAGAAATCCCAAATATCTAAACCCTTCCTCAATAATACCATAATTATAAGGAAATAAAGTGAGCATAGACTCTTTTAAAGACTGGTCCTTACATGAGTGTAAGAGAAAATACTTTTTTTGCTTACCTCTAATCCCGAAGCTTTGCAGAAAATAAATAATAATGACTGGAAGTGCTACCATTCTTCAACAGATCCACCTCCAATGATAATGACACCATCAACAAACAGAAGATGGGTAACAGAAAGCCCCTTAGAGACTTTAAAACCCGAAAAAAACTTTTGAGTCTTTGCCTGATGAATGAGGAGACTAAGTCCTTCATTTGCTAAAATAAACAAATATGGAGAAAGCATATAGCCTTGCTAAATACCCTTGTTACCTTTGAAATATTCTGAGGGAACTCCATTGACAGGCACAACCAATTGAGTAGAAGTAACAACACTGATAATCCACTTGACCATATCAGGAGATAAATCGATTTGAATAAGAATTAACCTTAGGTAAGACCAATCCACTCAGTCGTAACCCTTCATCAAATCCATTTTTAGAAAAAAAGAAGTATTTTTTTGAACTTTAGCAGAATGCAAGCATTCTTGAACTACCCCAACAACATCTATGATTTTTCTATCTGGCAGAAAAGCAAATTGCTCTTCGGAGATAAACCTGCCCAGAAACAGATTCAATCTTTCTCGAATGATCTTGGATATTAGTTTGTAAAGTAGGTTACATAATGAGATAGGACGATAATCATTGAAAGAATGTGGATGGTCCTTCTTGGGAATGAGAGTAAGATAAGTTGAGTTCAAAAAGTCACTGATTTTTCTTTGGGACCAAGATTCTTCCACCGCCTCAGTAATTTCATGCCCGAATAAATAAATAAAATGACTATAGAACTCAACCGTCCATCCATATTGGCCTGGACCACGGTATTTTTTAAGGATTCTAATACTATTATTAAGTATAGTATTCTAGGCGATTGTTTTGGATTGAAAAAAATATGTTTATAGATAGGTAGGGGAATATTAAATATGAAACATAAAATTAACACAGAAATGTATAAATTTTGGTGAATATTATGATAAAAAAATATTTTATGTAAATATAGGCAATATTAGACACTAAAAATGACCAAATAGCGAATTTATTTTTTGAAAAAAACCCAAAAAATAGCCAATTGGTGAAATTTCACCCCTAAAAATTACCCTGGCATGGACTCTTATTCGTAACAAACGTTTTCAAAGTATTTTTAACCTCAGATATAGTCACCATCCTACCAACAGTAAGGCAATCATCCTCTTCAAAAATACGTGGAAAATTTTGGATTGTATTCATCTGGTCCACCAAATTAATCCCTTTGGGTTGAGAGAACGCAAATTTAAAATGGTCAACAACAACATTCCTGATAGATTTTTTATCATGACAGATATTCCCCTCATATGAACAAATTTCCCACACTGAGTTTGTTATTCTTCTTTGATTAGCAAATTTGTGAAAAAACTTCCAATTATTGTCACCTCACTTAAGTCAAATTGCTCTATTTTTCTAGCGTAAAGTCTCTTCTTTTTGCCTAATAATAATTCCACCCTTTGTTTCCAGGTCCCTAAGTCTTTCTTTCCTATCAAAATAAAATAAAAGATCATCCACAATATTTGTTAGGGACTAGATTTCAGAATCGCTCTCCACCAGCTCCTTGATCGCTTCAGCTTTTTTTAACCTTTCCCAAACTTGGACTTCAAAATTTAGTTTATTAAACTTGTCAATTAGACCAAACATCACTAAAGGATAAGGGACTTGTGAGAAAGTATGCCACTGGTCTCTAACAAAATTGTAGAAATGTTTATCCTCCAGCCAAATCAGGTTAAACTTAAAAGGATATTTAACCAAACCTTTGTAGAAATCAATTTGTTATAAAACAACCTTATGATAAAAAAAACCTAAAGAGTGTGGCCAAGTTCTGTACTTTCCAACATTGTCGCAGAGATCATCAACTAGGAGAAACCTATCCAGTATTTTAGCTAGACCTACAGCCCCGCATCTTCCATTTGACCAGGCATGACACAATAGATTAGGAACAATGTCCACCAACTTCATATCCTCAATTTTACCGCTAAAATACTCAGATATAGGATCTTCAATTTTACCAGCACCCCATACTTCATCCATGGATAACATGAGATTTAAGTCTCCAGCAACGATGAGGGATCTATCATCCAATAAACCAGACTGAAAGATATTTTCCTAAAACTCTTGTCTTCTACTATAAGGAGTGTAGATATTAAGAATCTTGATCACCTTCAAATAACCTAGAAAAATTCCTTCCACCATAATTGCAACAACTGTAATAAAGGCCTTATGGTTCGCCATCGGGGGTTCCAAGCCATCAGGGTACCACCCAAAAAACCATTGGAGTCCCAGGTTGAAACATGCCAAGACAGTCTTAATTTCAGAAAATAATCACATGTGGACTCCGAATCTGTCATTGTCTCTTGTAAAAGTAATACAACGAGCTTCATATTTTCTAAGAACAACTTCAAGGAAACTCTTTTGGGTCTGCTACCTAACCCTCAAATATTTAAAGAGAGAAAATTCATTTCTGAACATTAATAAGGGTTGTTGAATCTCTACGAGCTCGGTCATAAGCATCTAAAGGAGTACCCAAAACCCTAGGGATACCTTTATAAAAAAGAGATGAAATCCTAGGATTTTGATACAAAGGAACAACAACCTCATCCTCCACTAGTGAGGCTTATTTGAATTTATCCTTTCCCTGTTTCTTAGGTTTGTGAACATAAACATTAGGTCTTCTAATGGATGAAAAAGAAAATGTATCTTGACCCTCAGGGACACTCGAGAAGGTTTTCAAAGGAAAAATCCCTGTCATAGTGCCCAGCTGATGAGGAGAGGAAATGTCCTCCACAGGAGAGGAAGCAATATGAAAAAGGGGAATGTCGGTTGAAACCCTAGACAGAGGGGGGGAATCCAAACTGTTGAAGATAGGGCACTCCACAAGGGGACAAAAACTAGAAGAGTAAGGGACATTCGATGATGGGATAAGTGGTTACAAATGTATTTTAATATTGAATGAATGAATGGATGTCATATATAATATCTTAGATTAGTTTGTATATATTTATTAGTAGTGAATGAATATCTAATTTATTTAAAAATAATGAAAAATTATACATGATTTTATATTATGGATGAGACTTATCTATATTTTAGATATTTTAAGTCATTATTTTTTATATTAAAGTTATTTTGATGTTTAAGACATCAAGAGAGAAAGGGTAACATATGAGACATTAATTCATGGATTAAGAGTTGGTTCGACACTTGTTCTGATATGCAGGCTAGTGCAGGTTTATGCAAGAAATTAGGTTGTTGGTTGTTTAAACTAGTCATTCGATAACGTAGCTCTAAGAACCACAATAGAAGCGCAATTTGATTGTTGATAGGGTGGTAACCCTAATTTCATTAGGAGATGTAGAGGTATTGGCCATCGTTTATCTTTCGAAACTTAAAGTTGTGGGGGGTCATTTTAAGCCATGCTCCCCAAGTTGTCTGATGACGACTTACGTGTTGAGGAAGTTAGGTCCATTTAGTCAATGCTTCTACTTATGGGTTATATCTTGAGTTAGATCATAATAGTTGACACTCAAGGATATTCCAACAGAGGAATGAATAGGAAGTAGAAGTTGGAGGTAAGTTAGGAAGGAAGGATGATTAGAATAGAATAGTTCAATTTGGGATTCTAGATGCCACTTTAGTTGTACTTGGTTCCTTCCACATCTCAATCATTTTAAATTCATTAAGATAAATCTAAGTACAATGTTAAATAGTGTTGATGTATTGTGACTTAGTTAATAAGATTGCTTAATGTTTTGATTCCTAGATTATTGTCTTGCAACTATGATTACTTTGACTTGCATGTGATTATTATTGTCTTGCCATTCGTGAATTATGCATTAGACATGGTGGTGGACCATGGTTGCTTATAGTACACACACAATCTATGTGGACACTAGCCACGCATGCACACTTTACATGCATACTCTAGTATTATATATATTTAGTTTATTATTTGGTTATCATGAATAATGGTTGATGGATGTGATAAACAGTAGATATGGTCTTAATTATAGTATTACTTTGTTATCATTTAAATTGCTTGTCTATTTACATTACCTTGTATTAATCACATTTAAATTGTAATTTCATTTTGTTGATTCTTTTTAGTATGCATCAACTATTAATTGCATGTCATGTTATAGATGAACCATTTAATTCTTAAGAAACAAATATGATGTGAGTCATAGTTGACTATCTCATAATAATTACAATAGAAGATATTATTTAATGGTATTTGCATTTACTAGAACTAGGGTGTAAGTTAATGGGACACTTTACATTGGAGTGAGTTTTCACGCCATTATGTATATAGGTAAACCATTATTATTTTATATTAAATTGACCTTCCTATTACCCTTCTCTTGAAGGGAGGAAGGAGATAAAAACGAGTTTGGGGGATGATACAAGGGTTGGTTAATGGACATTTGGAAGGGAGAGAGTGGAAGAGGGAAACACTTTGTGAGTAACTTGAGATTGCTACATGAACTTGGATACTAGTTCCTAAAAGGTTCAAGGGAAAATATTTTGGTTAATGGAGTTGTGGGCACAAAGGGATAGGAAACCCCACATGTTTCATAGAGCTAGAAGCTTAGCTACTACTTGGATGGGAGGAATAATATCAGTTTGGGTAACATCACTAGGTTGGAGTAAGGGATAGATTGTGTTGGGTCCTGGATTTACCCATTTTTTCCCTACCTTGTCTAATCCTTTTTCCCTATTTTTGCCCCATTCTACAGCTGAATTGTTATCCTTCTCATATAAACAAGCATAAATATCTCAGGTATAAATCATTATTTAAAATTTTGTTTTATTCTTGGTTTTATTTTATAATCATGGATTTTACCTTTCGTTGTGTTGATATGTCCATGGCTTGAAGGAAAGATTCAGAATCATAGGTGGCGTAGCTGCAAGAGCTCATCACATTTGGAATTTAGTCTCGGTTGGCATCAGCTACCTGCTCAAGTGATGCAGCCAACATTAATGTAGAAGGAATATCAAGAATGCCTTCACAGTTGTAACTGAAACTCCTTGAGAATCTTCTACAGTTCCCTGGGAATGTCAGTTTGTGGAACAGCTCGAAGTAAAAGACTATTTATTCTCGAGCTGATTTTATGCAAGGGATGGTTAGTTGTAACAGTCTTGATGATTCAGCAGCCTAAAGATCAAAGATCCTCATGGATTCCCACTGGATTCCTGAAATTGATGTAACAAAATAGCTTCGTTCTTGTATAAATATACGCATGTAGGGAGAGAGAAGGGTTTGGTTCATTCAAGCAAGTTTTAAGAGACACAACATAGTACTGTGACTATAACTGCATTTTTTATCATATTAATAAGGAGTGACAATTCTCATTATTTATCTGTTGCAGCCTTTGTGATCTTTTAACATCATCTATGCTTAAAGGACAAGGCACGCTTTCTAACATAGTTGTTGGTAGTTTAGATGTTGTAGTTTATTTTATTTTTGTTTCAGTGTGGAATTTTAGTTTGGATATATCTTTATAGTTAGATGCAACTACATTTACTTAGTGATTGTGTTTTTTTTTTCCTTTGGTTTGTTGTAGGTGGTTCGGTGTGATAGTCGACTGTGTAGTTAATATTTCCTTTTATGCAGAGGTGTGTTAGTAGTTGTTACAGACTTGCTCAGATCCTGTATTGTGTGTGCTATTTATCTTTCTAGAGTTTCCTAATTATATTAGTCCTTTTCCTTGATGAATTTGTTGTTTGATTAATGAGTAGAGGTCTTTTTGATTTGGTAAATTAGACTTTCATTTCCTGCAAAAGTAATTCTAGGTGGATTTATCTCTAGATCATAAACCTTCAACTTAGTATGATAGGAAATATAAGTTCTTTTCAATTCCTAGATGGGTAATGTTACCATTATTTCTTACAGGGAGCTGAGTTGGCTGAGAAGTAATTATAATTGAATGGATTTCATTTTACTTATCAACTACTGAACATGTTTATGCATATACTTTGTTAATTGCCTTTGAAATAATAGACTTCCCTGGGTTGACAAGTAAATATTGAATACTCTTCTTGTTAAGTAATTAATGAGTATATAGAGTGCCCAACATTTTGGCTTTGCTATCGGGGAAGGGAATTGATAGGCATAGATAATAGTTGAATTGATTCATTTTCTTTAGTAGGTGTGATTTTAAGCTTGCATGGTTTATAGGTTTGCATGAATAGGAGAAGAACTCAACGGGATATTCCCAGAACTCCCCAAAATACTAACTTGTAAAGTGGTAGAGGTCGTGGTTGTAGCTGAGGATTAGGGAGAAATACATTCATTGATGAATTAGTTGTCAAGGATAATTCTTCCACTAGAGCTCAAAATCAAGGAACATCATCTGTCAGAAGAATCCTTGTTTCTCCTAGGATGGAAGCATCTGTGTCAATAGTGGAGAGAACAATAGGAGGTGCGACACAATCTGGTATCCCTCTAGAAGAAACTCCAAGAAATAGGGGTAGTTCTGTGGGAATAGGTGGACGAGAGGTGGTTTACCAAATAGATAGTAAGGAAGTTACAAAAGAGGAGTGGTTAAAGTTTCGGTAGAAGTTGGAAGATTATAAGAATTGAAAACAGGAAGAAGGGAAGCTAAACATGAATAACGAACATCACCACGTCGATCATGAGGAAGAAGTGGGGGGAAATCATAATGATGATGGCGACCTCTAGCATGAGGAGAAAATTTCCACACTTTAGTTACCCATTCGACAACCAACTGGACAGGCCCCCATGAATAATATTTCACCCTCAGTGTTACATCGCTTTCATGGGAAGTCCACAGAGGATCTAGATAAATTCCTCTTTGAGTTCGGCATTCTCTATCAAAGCTATGACTACACCTCCAGTGAGCAGAAGCTGAAACTCTTTCCTTCTATCTTAAAAGATAATTCCCTATGTTGGTTTATGAGCTTGGGTGGCGAAACTGTCGTAACTTGGGAGCAGATGAAATGGTTGTTTCTCGGGAAGTATCAAGAATACTATACGATGAAGGATAAAATAGAAGAGTTGTTTAAGATGGTGCAAAGAGATGATGAGAGTTTGCAGGATTTTGTGGAAAGAATTCTTTATAATGTGCAGATGTCATGTCAAACCACTATTGATAGGGATGTCCTCAAGATCATTCTGTTGTGAGGAATAAGAGAAGGGTGTCTGAACAACCTGTTAGGGAAGGGAGATATATCTAAGGATCCATTTGAACATATTGTGGACTTATGTCAACTATATTCCAGAGGATCTACCTGAGCCAGCAAAAAGGATCGAGACGTTTTCTCACAGGCACAGAAGTTAGGTAGAAGAGGAGCTAGTCAAGAAGAGATTGATAATCTTCTCGAGAATTTAAAAACTAACATGATGAGTTCCAACTATTCACATATGTATTTTATGAGAGAAAAATAGAAACGAGTGGTTGAATATCTGGTACTTGGGGTGTTCATCCCTAAGTGCAGCAAGAAGCACCCCTTGAAGGCATTCCTACTTGATAAGGTGGAAGTGTGTGGTCTATGCGAATTGGAGCATGATACCAAATATTGTTCCTCACTTCCAAAATCCAAAGCAGTATTTCAAGCATCCAATGTAGACATGGAACATGCATGTTTCATTGCGTAGAAGAAGCCGTGGCAATCACATGTCTCAGGTATGCATTATGAGCCTACTCCTTTAATCAATTCTTGGAATAATGCTAATAATCAATTTCATCCACCATACTCATATCCTAGAACATAGTAGCACCAACCTTCACAACTAGCACCAAAATATAAGAACCCATGGAATTCCTAAGCACCACATCCAAATCAGCAAGCTCCTTGGTCTTCAGGATGGAGAAATTTGTATCCCAGGAACCAATTTCCTCAAAACTAGTTTCCTCATAACCAACCATCCTATCAGCAGCCTCAACTGCAAATCCCAACAATAAGGAAATGCAACAATTTGAGATTTTTAGCATGCCAGCTTACTCCATTTCCCCTCTCCCTTGCAATAATTTACACCTAAGATCGGGAAGGGTAGTGGAACCAATAGTCATTGAGGATGTTCCATCCTCCATGATTGATGAAGGAATGACTCCATCATTTGGAAACTCATTCAATTCAATAATCCCCATTATTGAGGACACTGAAACACCAACTGAAGAGATGATCAATACACATGACGAAACAATAGTTGAAACACTTGTAGAGACACACACTAAAACGCAATTTACACAGTCTTCAAAAGAACCATTGTATCATGAATGATTAACCCTACAAAAGGTTGTGGAACAACCTAGTTTCAACCTCCTAGGAGAGTTGAAAAATATTTATGTAAGAATTCCACTATTACAACCCTTGCATGACATACCTATTTATGCCAAAACAATTAGAGACTTGGTTGTGAAAAAACCAGGAAGGAAACCGAGAGATCCCTCTGTAGTGCATGTGGTAGGACAATTATCTGAACTAATGCTGGGGAAAATCCCATTGGCCAAATACGCTAACCCAGGTAACCTCACTGTCACAATGTTTTGGGAAGATTCAAATCTCTAATGTTTTGGTTGACTTGGGTGCGTCAATAAATGTTATGACCCTTCAAACTTTGAAAAAGTTAGGACTCGCTAATATTAGGCCTACCCCAACTATACTAGAGATGGCTGAAAGATCTACCATTAAACCAGAGGGAACTGTGGAAGACTTGGTTGTCTTCGTTGATTCATGGGAGTACCATGCAGAATTCATTGTTTTACAGTTGAAGTCACAGTTGGGGGACACCCTTTGATCTTGGGAAGACCTTGGCTAGATACACCATATGCATACATGAGCTACAGATCAAGGTCCATGACAATTTCTGATGGAAATGCGATTAAATTTTGACTTTATATCCTCTAGCTAAACTGATCCTAGACGTTGAAACTCAGTCGTAGATTGACTTAGAGGAATGAGAAGATACTCATCGTTTATTACCAATTGGGAGAGCCTTGACCTTTAAGACATAAACTGAAGATGATACCATCTATAATTTCATTAGCGATCCTACCTTTGTCACTAAGAGAGCATATCAGATCCTAGATAGCACACTAAAAGAACGAGAACATGAAGAACTCATAGAAGAAGCCTTAGTCAATAATATTGAATTGATTCTAGTAATTGATAATTCCAAGAGTGTTCCAGTAGAATTTGACTCAGGGAAAACATTAAACATCAATCCTGATCTCAATAATGATGAACTGGAATGCCTTGCTACACTACTGAAACAACATAAGGGGGATTTTGCATGGGAGTACACAGATATGAGGGGAATTCCCTCAGCATTGTGCACCCATCATATTTACATTAAAAATGATTCAAAGGCCGTATGACAACCCCAACGTAGAATGAACCCTAATATGAGAGATACTGTGAAGGAGGAAATCCAAAAACTTCTAGAGGCGGGATTTATTTACCCAATTTCAGACAGCAAGCAGGTTTCCCCACTTGTGATCGTACCTAAAAAGAATGGGAAGTGGCGGGTCTGTGTGGATTAAAGAGAACTTAACAAAGAAACACAGAAGGACCATTTACCTTTGCCTTTCATTGATCAAGTTCTAGACACCTAATCTAGAAAACAATTATTTTCCTTCTTGTATGGTTTCAGTGGGTACAACGAAATCTATATTTCCCCTGAAGACTAGGATAAAACCACCTTAACTTGTCCTTGGGGCACCTTTGCATACACAGTGCTTCCCTTTGGGTTGTGCAATGCGCTGACCATGTTTCAGTGGGTTGTAATTGGAATATTTTCTGAAATGGTGAACGAATGTATGGAAGTATTCATGGATGAATTCAGTCCTTATGGAGACAGTTTTGATGAGGCACTGAAGAACTTGGAAAAAGTTATGAAACATTGTGAATAAACACACCTATCTCTGAGCACCGAAAAATGCCACATGATGATGAGTGAAGGTGTGGTTTTGGGACATTTTATCTCTATTGCAGGTATTCATGTAGATCCAACCAAGATAAAGGTATTTTCAAATATTCCTATCCTTGGGTAGCAGAAAGAGGTAAGACTTTTTCTTGGTCATGTTGGTTATTATAGGAGATTCATAGAAAATGTTTCCAACTTGGCATCTCCCTTATTTACTTTATTAATGAAAGATGCCCAATTTTTGTGGATAGATGCATGCCAGGAAACATTTTCAGAACTAAAGAAGAGGATATCTACAACATCCATCTTGAGGGGGCCTAATTGGGCCTTTCCTTTTCATATTTCCACCAATGCTTCAGAAACAACCATTGGAGCAGTTCTGGGACAGCAGGAAGGTCACAACCCGTACGCTATCTATTACATTAGTAAGAATTTGCCTCTTGCTGAACTTAACTACATGGTAATAGAGAAGGAATTCCTTGCTATCGTTTATGCCATCAATAAATTTAGACATTACATTATTGGATACTCTACATTTGTACATACTGACCACTTAGCCATTATATATTTGATGAACAAACCCATTACTAATGCTAGAGTGACTAGGTGGTTGTTGTTACTCCAGGAATTTGACATCACTATTGTTGACAGACCAGGGAAGGAGAACATAGTTGCATATTTTCCATCTCAGTTTAATAATAACGATGATGATACACCAATCAAAGATTATTTCCCCGATGAAAATTAATTTGCAGTTTCAACCTTTTCCCCATGATACATTGATATTGCCAATTACTTGGTTCCAGGTAAACTTCCATCGCACTTATCCAAACGAGAGAAGAGGAGAAATATACAACAAAGTACGAGGTACTGCTGGATCGAAGGCCACCTCTTTTACACAGGAGATAATTTGGAAATCAGGCGGTATGTGAGGGAGGATGAAATCCATATTATTTTGAAGTCCTTCCATGATGAGCCCTATGGGGGGGCATTTTGACGATAAAAGGACAGGCCATAAAGAATTAAGGATGGGATATTTCTGGCCAAATATATTTCAGGATGCAAGAAATTATGTTCAAGCCTGTGACACCTTCCACGGAATGGGCCAGCCAAACATATTAGATGATATGCCACTTCAACCACAATTGGTGGTTGAACCCTTTGATATATGGGCCCTATATTTTGTAGGGCCTATAAACCCTCCATCAAGACATAAAGTTTACATTCTGGTTTGCACTGACTATATGACCAAATGCATAGAAGTTGTGTCCTTGGTAAATGCCAATGATCAGGTTGTAATAGAATTTTTATATGAAGAGATCTTCACCTGCTTTGGAGTACCTAGGGAAATTGTGACAGACGGGGGACCACAGTTTGTGTCCTGGAAGGTAGAGGCCTTGTTTCAGAAGTACCGCATTCAGCATCGAGTGACCTCTCCATACCATCCACGGGCCAATGGGAAATTGGAAAGCACGAAAAAGGTGATCGAGTCAACACTCACAAAAACAATGAAGAGTCATCGCAAGGATTGGGCTGATAGGATTCCTAAAGCATTATGGTCCTACCGTACAATGTGGCGCAACACTACAGGATTCTCCCCATATGAACTGGTGTATGGTAAGACTGTTGTTTTTCCTATTGAATTTGAAGTTAAAACTTTGAGAACAACTACAAATGAAAACCTGGATTTAATGGAATCCCAAAAGAACCAACTGAATCAACTAAATGAACTAGATGAAAAGCACACCACTGTTGTACATCATACAACTTTAATTCAACAACAACGCTCCAAATGAAAGTATAGATTTATCAAGAAGAAGATATTTTGTGAAGGATATTGGGATTTACTGTATGATTCACAGTTTAAAAGGGATTTTAAAGGAAGTCTATGCACAATGTGGTTGGGACCTTACAAGATAGATCAGGTATTTGACAATGGAACCGTTCGATTGACCACTATTGAAGAGAATCAGACACCCTTGTTTGCAAATGGTCATCGATTACGGTTATATCACAAACCGATCTCGAAGGATGCATTTATTTCATAGGTCACAACTAATCGGTACTATCAACTCGTATAGGATAAGGGTGCTTTCCATGTTTCTAAAACTTTTTAAGTCGGCTGCAAATTCCACAAAATCTGTATATAAATAAAACTGTTTAATTTTCTCTATGTATTTTTCTTTTCTTTTTTCTTTTATTTTCACTATGGTTGGGTGTGTTTGTTTTCTTTGAGAATTGTGAACAGGTATTTGTGAGAAGGTTCAGGAAAGAGAAGGAGTTGTGATGGGCCAAGAAATTGCAAAACCATGGACAATCCTTCTTCATTGATACGACTCCTTAAAAGAATGTATGGATAAGATTTCATATCTTAGATGGGAGATTTATTTTCTACTGATCCCTATCAATTCTTTTTAAAGCGAAGTTCCTATTAAAATGCTTAATCTTTTTCCACTACAACTCCGCTATTTTTGGCTAAATCCTGCTGCAAATCCACTATTTTTGGCTAAATCCTGCTGCAAATCCGCTATTTTTTTCCAAATCCCGCTACAACTTTGCTATTTTAGGCCAAATTCTATTGCAACACCGCTAATTTTTCCACCAATTTTTGCCAAATTTCCGCTGCAACGCCACTAATTTTTCCACCATTTTTTGGCCAAACTCCGCTGCAACACCGCTAATTTTTCCACTATTTTTGGCCAAACTCTGCTGCAACACAACTAATTTTTCCACTATTTTTGACCGAACTCCACTGCAACACCGCTAAATTTTCCACTATTTTTGGCCAAACTCCATTGCAACATCGCTAATTTTCCCGTTGTTTTTTCCTGAACTACGCTGCGACTCTGCTATTTTTTTGTCGACATTGTTGCTGAAAATCTCACGAAAAAATCGCCGCATTTCGGGTGGATTTTCAACTGAATCTCAATGTTTCATGATGAGATCTTTTACAATCTACCCGCGCGTTCGGGAAATCAATGTTGATACGAACGTGTTCCACATGATTAATGATTGACAACAGATTTATCCTTAATTACGCGTATGAAATCATCTCCCTTGTGGTTATTTGGCATCAAAAGTTCGAATCATATCGGGGAATTGATGGCTCAAGTAAAAATGATCAGGTATGGATTCAGATTGTAAATATAATCAAGTATTTAATGGCGTAATAATTATTATTATACCTTTTCGACTCTTGACAGTACTCCATAATTAGTTAACATCCCTTTCAAATCATCCTACTTGTACTTTCAAACAAATTTTCACCCTATCTCCAATAATCTACATCACATCATGTTTATAATTTTTTCAATAATTTCAGAACACCCATATGAACCCCTGTTATCTGGTTACTGTATCTAACAGTTTCAACTTGAATGACTGATTATGTTAGTTACTATACCCGTCTATCACAACCAATAAATAGAACTCATTGTGGTTCCTTCAATCAGGTATGAACCTAGCAATCTCGACGCTCTATATGCAAACAGAGCGGTCTATGACATTTTTTGGGAAACAGGATGGATTGGTTATTTCCAGATATTGAACGGATTTCATGAGGAAACAACACTCCAATTTCCATTGAACTTGAATGGAGAATACTTATAAATAAGAGGATTGAGGATAGATGCATCAAAACAAGTCGTGGAATAGGTCACATGATTGCCTCAAACTGGAGAATAATGGTTAGGAGGAAGAGGCACAATTCAAGGGAAGTTGAAGAATTTATAGCACCAGGGGAGCAAGTGCAGAGAAGGTCTAGGGGAGTGGCACTGGAGACACTTCCCAGACCATGGGACCAAGTTGCAACCTTCCTGAAAAGGTACATTACTTGTGAGGGAAGATATAAGGTTGTTTATATTTACAATTTTGTCTTATTGGCTTATTTATTCCATCACCGACTTATCAATATGCCCTTTTATCTATCACAAACCTTACAAAACATGGCGCATTATGATGCTAAGATCTCGAGACACCCACACTCTTCTCTCACAAATCATGGGTTGATTAAATTATTGGTGCAAAGGAGTTTGGAACAAAATAATTTAACATGGGAATAGTTTGTTGGAGTTGCGGTGCATCAGGCACCTGCATAGTGACACACATTGGGGGTAAATAGGTCGAACAGAGCTCCTCAGATTCAGTTGGGGGAAGGGATGAATAATCAGAAGAAGCTGAAGATGAACAAGAGAAAAATTTGGGGGGAGTTGCAGTAGCAGACAACCGTTATGGAGGGAATGATTGGAGAAACAAAAGAAAATGAAGGAGTTGCAGCAGCAGATATCCCTATGGACCGAGTGATTGGAGAAACAAAAGAAAATGAAAGAGCGACAACAAAAGAAATAGAAAGGGGAACAACTGCAGAAGTAGCAAAAGCAGAAGCCGAAGCTGCGAATGCGGAAGGAGAAGTAGTGGCTGTAGAAACTGAGGAAATATGGCCTCAAGTGGTTGATATTGAAACCTCCTCAGAAATAAAAGGAACTGTAATTGAGCAAGAGGTTCCTTTTGCGGGAATCAAAGAAGTATCCATCCTTCTCACACCAAACAAGAAGAGGAAAAGATCAAGTGTTGGGAGAGAATCATCCAGGAGAAGGAGAACTAGGGATTCTTGGACAATAGAAGTGGTAAGCATTGAAATTCCCATCCTTCACACTGAAACACAAGAACCACTGGGAATTATGTCAATGGTTACCACTGCCACACAAGAACCTGTTGAAACATAGGGAGAATCATCTAGAAAAATAAGACCTAGGGATTCCTGGACAACAGAATTGGTAAGCGTTGAAAATCTCATTCTTCCCACTGAAACACAAGAACCAGTGGGCATTATATCAATGGCTTCCACTGCCACAGAAGAATCTGTTGAAAAATGGGGAGAATCATCCAGAAAAAGAAGACCTATGGTACTGAAATTTTCATGCTAAGTGGTAAGTACTGAAATTTACATGCTACCCACTGAAACACAAGAACCAGTGAGTAATTCACCAATGGATGCCACTAATACACAAGAACCTACTGGAAGAACAAGAAGAAGAACCATGGCCTCTTGGGAAGCATAAAGGGAAATGATTTAAATTCCCATTTTAACACCTAGGGTTCCCACTGAAAGACAAGAACCAGTGGGAAATTCACCTATGGTGGCCACTGCTACCTAAGAACCTGTGAAACATTAGTTAGAAATGTTGCAATATGAAAATGAATTGCTGAAGGAAGATGCTTGAGTGCTTAGGGAAGAACTAGAAAGGTGAAAGGAGGCAAGCAAAAAGAAAGAAGCACACGACCTGGACACTTTGGCTGAAACTGCTAGTTAGTTTGAAGATACACTTTCCATCTAGGAAAAAGAAGAGCTTATATGTCCTGAATGTGGAGTCTTTTTTAAATTGGTGGGATATAAAGTTGATAAAATGGAAATAGTAGCCTGGGTATTGACACATTCAGGCCAAGAAGGAAATGAGAAACTGAATGAATAACCAACAGAAGAAACAAGGTTAGAAGAAAATTTGGTTCATGAGCAAGAGTTTGTAGATGAGGCACTGCAGCCTCAATCCTAAAAACATATTGAATTTCTTCCTTCTGGGAGAAGCTTTAGGGAATTTAGTTCACTTATAGACCATGAGCAGTAGTCAGGGGACATAGAGATTGTGCAAGTGCATATTTTCTAGGAGCAGTAGTTGGGGGACACAGAGATTGTGCAGGAAGGAGTCCAACAGCTTGAAAATATGGAAATAGAACATGACATTGTTACACAAGAAACAATGTATTTACATTCGGTTGCTGAAACTATTACTATGGATTTTGAAGAATTTGGCATTTCTGCACAAGAACCAGTGTCTTTGAAAATATTTGTTGAGGCAGCAGCCCAAACTGAACCTGCTGATATACAAGAAGTGGTAGTTTAGAGTGAGGTTGAAACTGTAGAAACACGGGAAGTAGCAGTTCATACTGAGGATGAGGAAGTAACAACACATTTTTTAAATGTTCAAACACAATAATTGGTAGTTCAGACTGAGGCTGAAACTGTCGAAACTCAGGAAGTATCAATACAGGTGGAGGTTGCAAAACTACCAGGGCCATCCACAGATAGGAATAACCGGGAATTAATAGAAGAAGTAATAACTTTAAAGCTTGAATTAAGTAAATGGAGGCACCTTGCATGAGTACAAGAAGGTCATTCAAGAATTAAGGGAACAATGGGTAGAAGCGGTCTTCTTTCAGAAAATTTGATGGGAAAAGATGTAGGAAAAGTTAAAATAATTAAATAAATATGAGTCTATGGAGAAAGATAAAGAAAAGATGCTCACTTCAACTCATGAGCTATTGAGCTACATATCCCCCTCCTCGTCGTACCATGTATTCCTATTTGAATATATGATTATGTTCTAGATTAAGGTTATGAAAGAAGGAAGATACTGGCAGGTTATAACACCCTCTCAATTCCTGAAAACTTTCACGCAGAGTGAGTTTCATGAGTAGAATTTTCTATGTGAGTTATACCTGCATGATAGGGCATGCCTGATGAATACTCAAGCTAATCCATTCCCCTACATTGGGTATATTCTCTTAATATCATTTCCTTCTTTTGTTAATAATCATGTGTGTTGGTTGAGGGCCTCACAAACCATTCAGATAAATGAGGATACATCCACTATGTGGATTCATGGAGAACCCAAGGATCCTATCTGTTTGATTGATAGGAATAAGGGAAACCTTACACTTCTAGAGAAAGTCATTCAGTTGGATGAATTGCAACGAAATATTATCCCCACTTGTGTTGATATGATATCTAGGAAGTAGGACATTGCTATGCAGGGAAGCAGTCAGAGATGGGAACTTTACCCTGTATCCCTAAGGGAAAAAGACTCGTTTTTTTAAAATTTTAAATATTCCTTGTCTAGGGTACCTGACTATGTGAAATGTATGGAGTCCTGCGGTCTAAACTGGATGGGTTCAAGGTTTATATTCCCTCTTATATGGTGGCCAGACAGAAATACAAGGGCACCTACAGGATGACCAAGAAATCTGAAAAAGAGTGTTGGAATTCCTTGATCAAGAAAAATGGGTTTTTGCAACCATGGAAGGTACCAGAATCCTCATTTAACCTCACCAATTTTCATAGGAAGAGTCTTGAGTTTGATTCAGACTCAGACTAGTTCAATTTGTTGCATGAGGACATGCAATCAGATAGTTGGGGGGAGATGTTGGGTCCTGGATTTACCCCTTTTTTCCCTACCTTGTCTCATCCTTTTTCCCTATTTTTTCCCCATTCTGCAGTTGAATCCTTATCCTCCTCATACAAACAAGCATAAATATATCAGGTATAAATCATTATTTTTTATTTCATTTTATGCTTGGATTTTTTTTATAATCATGGATTTTGCCTTTTGTTGTGATGATCTGTCCATGAATTGAGGGAAAGATTCAGAATCATAGGTGGCGCAACTACAACAACTCATCACAATTGGAAGTTAGTCTCGCTTGGCATCAACTATCTACTCAAGTGAAATGCTTAACATTAATGCAAAAATAATATCGGGTTTTCCTTCACGGTTGCAACTAAAACTCCCCAAGAATATTCAATAGTTCGTTGGGCATGTCAATTTGCGGAACAACTCGAAGTAAAAGCCTATTTATTCCTGAGATGATTTTATGCAAGGGATGGTTAGCTGTAACAGTCATGATGATTTGGCATCCTGAAGATCAAATATTTTCATGGCTTCCCGAAATTGATGTAACATAATAGCTTTGTTCTTATATAAATATACATAGGCAGGGAGAGCCAAGGGTTCGTTTCATTCACAAGTTGTAAGAGACACAACAAAGTACTGTGACTGTAATTGTAATTTTTATCATATCAATAAAGGAGTTACAATTCTCATTATTTATCTGTTGCAGCCTTTGTGAGATTTTAACAACATATATGTTTGAAGGCCAAGGCCCGCCTTCTAACAGAGTTGCTGGTAGTTTAAATGTTGTAGTTTATCTTATTTATATTTCAGTGTCTAATTTCAGTTTGATATATCTTTATAGTTAGCTGCAATTGCATTTACTCAGTGATTGCATTATTTGGTTTTCCATTGGTTTGCTGTAGGTGGTTTGGTGTGAAAGTCGACTATGTAGTTAATATTTCCTATTATGCAGAGGTGTGTTAGTATCTATTACAGACTTGCTCAACTCCTGTATTGTGTGTTATTTGTATTTCTAGAGTTTCCTGATTAGATTAGTCCTTTTATTTGATGAATTTGTTGTTTGATTAATGAGTAGAGATCTTTCTTATTTGGAAAATTAGACTTTCATTTCCTGCAAAAGAAGTTCTAGGTGGATTTCTCTCTAGATCATAAACCTTAATCTTAGTATGATAGGAAATAGAAGTTCTTTTCAATTCCTAGATGGGTACTGTTACTTTGATTTCTTATAGAGAGTTTAGTTGGTTGAACAATAATTATAATTGAGTGGCTTTCATTTTACTTATCAACTATTGAACATGTTTATGCATATACTTTGCTAATTGCATTTGAAATAACACTCTTCCCTGGGTTGACAATTAAATATTGAACACTATTCTTGTTAAGTAATTAATGAGTATATATAGTGCCCAACAAATTGCAACTACACGATTTACTAACTCAACCAGAAACTAAGGTATTCTACTAGTCTCCCTTAGTTTTATTATTTTTCCAGTAATGCAATTAATTGATATTGTTATGTTGTGAAAATTAAACGAGAAATTAGAAACATTATGCTCCTACAATGCTAGAATTTTAGAAAAACTACACAACTTTGAAATTGAAAATTCTACACGTAAATTGAAAAACTACACATTTAGTACTTATAGGATTAAACTATTTTGGTGGTGTTAGCTATAAATTAAATTATTAGTTTTTAGTTACTTAACACCCATCTTTCAGATGGGTGTTACATTTTCTATTAGAGTCTTAAGTTCCAATACTGGAACCATAAGGACCACCATGAAATAGAAACAAAATAGATACCTAAACATAACATAAATGTGACCATGGAAAAAAAAGGTCATTTTATTATTGAGGGAAAGCTTGATAAGGTGCCTCAAAAACAGTAAATTACAAAATAAAATGGAACTTAGTTTCATACTGTAGAAAGGAAACAACAATCCTTTGAAAGGTTACTATACAAAATCACAACTCAAGCATGTAGCCTTGTTAGGTATTGATGAACTTGTGTTATTTGAAATCCATCCCTACACATGTGAACAAAAAAATTATACCTATAAGCAAATTGTAGCTTCTAAGACAAGAGGGATACAAACGAGTGGATACAAAATAATAATAAAAATTATTTTAAAAGGACCAAGAGACCAATGCTAAAATCCACTAAAAAACATTAAAAAACCACTATTGTGGAACTTCTAGTTGGAAGGAGTGGATGTCATAGAGGAGTAGAAATGAACTAGAGAGCGAGGGCCATGGATAGACCTGAAACAAAACAAACAAATAAAAATAGGGAAGAAAACCCTACTATAGGGGGAATGAAATGGGGAGGGAGGGGGGAATGTTCTGTGAATCTTTGTTCCCCCTTCCCCCACAACTAGGGAAAAAACAGAGAAGAAAATCCTAGCAAAGTAGAATTTTTTTTTAGGAGAATGAAATGAGCAGAGAGAGTATTGTTCAGCTTTGTTTTTTATGGTGTCAAGAATCTAATCCTATTGTGAAAATTATTATTGTTCCACTTTTTTTATGGTGTTGAGAATCTAATCCTAGTGCGAAAATTATTATTGTATTTCCATTTAGGTGAAGAGCCAACAAAGAGTCCCATATCGATTCCTTGGGAATCCAAAAGGCATCGTAGAAGTTGAAATGAAGAGACAATATCTCATGTATTTATATGTACATAACCAATGAGAGAATCTCGCATGTATTTATATGTACATAACTAATGAGAAGATAATTGGGCTTTCACGTCAAATATATATTTCTTGTAGTTTATTGTGCATTTGGATTTGGGTTTCAATCAATTTACTTGTGTGCCCATTAGGCATCTTATCAGTGATATCAGAGCCTTCCTTGTTCTTAGGCATGTGAGAACTCCATCTACCATCGATTAGGTGCACTTCTGTCTGGATTAGCTCTAGAACTACTTGAGAAGCTTAGGTATTTATGTAAAAGCCTATAATTTATGTGTTTGTATTATTATTTTTATACTAGTGTGTTATTTCGGTACCAACTTGGTTCTACATCTATTTATCTTTATGCACCATCTAGGAGAGACATTTCTACTGTGTGGTATGTGCATTCATTTTTCTTAGCATTTCTCTATGAGGCCCTTTGTGGTAACTCCATTATTTTTCTTGATGGTATGAGCTCCTTGACCTACCTATCTTCCTTCTTCTCAATTTGGCTCGGTACCTACAATTAGTCTACTCATCTTTACTCCTTTACTTAGTCTAGTAACCTAGGTATCGCCTCTACAAACCTTAACTACAATGAGGAACTAATGTCCATATTGAATCTACGTGTGACTTGTGACCTATGTTTTAATATGTGTGCCTTTATTTCTCTTGATCATGATCCTGAGAGGAAGTAATAGTGATTTATTAAGCCCCCAGATTCTATTGGAATATATTATATTCCTTGGAAGGTAATAATGTCTTTGTATTATGTCGTAATTTGTCTACAATCTTATGTAAAAGAGTAATACATTTAACTCATAGTTATATGGTGTTGTATTTACTTGTGTAGAGTATGTGTCCATGGTATTGTATTAAGAGATCTTATTTTGGAGAATTATATTATCCCACATGCAATATGTGAGAGTAATTCCTCCTCATCTCTTAGTATATAATAGGGTCAAGTGAGTCTCTACATCTAATGTATTATTGATGTAGCAATGGTACTATTGTGACACTGTTGTACATCATCTATATTCGTTGGGGTATTTGTGCTTTGCTCTCTTGTAAGATTGGACAATACATTCTGGAGATAATAGAATACTACCTTCTCGTGGATGTAACCCATTAGGGTGAACCACGTATATCAGTTTTTTCTTGTCCTTTTCTTTTCTTGTTCTTATCTTTTATGATATGTTGTTGGTTGCTTAGATATGTTAACTAGTTAAGCTTGACTCTACTATTCTAACATGGTATCGGAGCGGGTTGCTATGATCTAGTACCCTCTATAGATTTAAATCAATAACGATTATCATCTGGGCATTGTCATTTTGTTGTAGATTTGCTTTCTATCTGGTAGCCATTAGGCTTCTCTTCAGATCTGGGCATATTTCTGTATTTTTTTTTACCCTAACCCTAACTTGTGTAAGATTTTTGCAGAATTTTTTCAAGGGTTTCTTGATGTTTTTTCTATAGATCTACATGATTTTGGGGCTCTCCTCAAGGAGATCTTTCTTTCGATTATAAAAATGACAGTCATAAAAAAGGGCCATAACTTGGCCAATTTTTACCGGAATGTCTATTATAACATGTTTTTGGAATTGGAAACACGATTATGGATCCACCCATGCAACCAGAACTTAAAACTGGGTATTTATGGGATTCCTTTCGGTAATAAGAAAGACAACGATACAAAAGGGCTGTAACTTGGTCATTTTTACTAGTTTTTTATTATAACTTGTTTTGGAATTGGAACAACCAATCTGGATCCACCCACATAACCAGAACAGAAAACTGGGCATTTCTGGGATTCCTTTCGGTAATAAAAACAACAGTTATAAAAAAGGGTCGTAACTTGGTCATTTCTTACTAGATTTGTTATTATAACTTTTTTTGGAATTGGAACAACCATTCTGGATCCACCTACGTGACCAAAACAGAAGACCGGGATTTTCTGGGCACATATTTTGCATAGGGTTGTAAGTGAAAGTTTCTCCTCTTTTCTTTACTGTGTTTCTAACTGTGCTTTTGCAGATTTAGATCAGTAAAGTGTAACTGTTTTCAAGTTCTTCACTTTTTTCTATCATTTTTCAGTATTAAGGTTTCTTATTTTTTCACTCATTATGACTTCCGAAGTTGCTTCTATTCCTGAATTAGTTGGTTCTAACTATCTTTCCTAGAAGAGAAAGATGATTGATGTTCTCAGGAGTAGGAATTTTTGGAGGCTAGTTAATCTACGAATCTACCCATGGATTCTGCCATTTGACTTGCTCACTCTCTTGGGTGCATCGAACAAGGCTCAGTTCTGTGAAAAATATCCTCACACAGTTATCTTCATACAGACTCCTTCGATGACGTAACCTACGACCACAAATAAGCTCTCCCTTTTCATGTTATCCTCCATCCAAACTAATGGTTGCACCTTTTGCATCATGAGTGATAGAAGCTAGAGCTACATCACCACCTGAAACCAGAGTTGTGTTATTGTGTAAGAGATGGTGATCATGAGAAACTTAAAACACACTAATGATCTAGATGATAAATTTGGGTTTTATCCGGCCCTAAACAAGCTAGACACGATGCCACAAAATGTGTAAGAAAATCAAGTAATTAGGAATTTGAAACGCTAATACTAGAAATTCCATTCAATCTCTTAATATTCATATTAGTATGAACACCAAGTATGGAGAAGAATGCAAGCACAACTATGAACTTATAATATTGCACCGACATTTAGATCAGTGGTATCATGGTGTTTTTCCCATGAGGACTAATGAATCTAAGCAAGGAGTGAATTGTTTTCTTGAGTCAAGTTATCACATGCATGGAGGTGTTGGGATACCTACAAGAACTCGAGACTTGGTGGCAGTAAATATGTTGAATATTGTGGATTAGCTACACATCATTCTAGCTTTTCTCTTTGAAGTAACTACATATTCTTATTTTGGAGTAACTATAGATCATTCTCTTGCACTAGTTTCTCGCGACTGATTTCCCAACAAGGACAAAAAAAAAGGGGCTCGACATGAAGGAATTCTACATGAGAATGAATTCTTACGGGATCACTGAAAGCATAACACTACTACGGAGTGTTTTAAGACATTTTTTAAAGACAAAATCATTGTTACCTTTTTAATTATCCCAATTTTTGTTTTTTCATTGGAATCTTTTACTTTTCGTCTTGAAGGTGACAAAATAGGGTTTCTAAAAGGTTTTCCTATAGTGGAAAAGGTAAAACACGGTTGTTTAGTTATCCATTTGGGTTCCTTTGCTCGACAATGTCTTCGGCATTGATATATCTTTGGTGACTTCAACCTTTCCCAGCTCATTGAACATGATGGTGAGACATCTACGAATATTACCACCAAGCTGGTAGGGATGCTTGGGTATTGGGTGCTTGAGTGTGGCTAGACTGTGAAGGCCATAATAGAGTATGATGTTTTTATTTTAGGTATTTTCAACAGAGTATGATGTTTTCAGTTTAGGGGTTTTCAACAGACTATGGTGTTTTCAGCTTAGGGGTTTTGGTGTTGGATATTACCAGTGGCAGGAAGGTTGTGTATTGAAATCCTCAAGTAAAAGAGAATAATTTCTAGTAGCTAGCATCCCCATAATGATTCTTCCCACTACCTTTCCCTTCCCACTGACTAAGTGAATCGTCAAACCATACACATTGGGAGGACAAGGAGGTAGCAAAAAGCCTTTGCCTCCAGACAATGAAATAATATCAAAGCACCCTTATAGAGACATGATTGTCCCATACCGATAGGTTGGAGTAGGGTAACATTTCTCGTTCTCCCCTTATGAATTAAAAAAAACAAATTCCCTGTTGTCTCCTATGAGCGAAGGTAGCCATGCTTTCTCCCACATCGTATCCATTGGAGATCTCCAGCACATGGGAATGGAATGCGTTGAGGTTATCCTTGGTCATAATGATGATAGGGTACTTGGGATTATTCTTGGAGCTAGTTGGTTTGCCTCTCAGTCTCTTCAGGTTAACTTCATCACCTACTCTGGGGGGAGCTTCTTGGTTTTTCTAATTTTCTCTAGCTCTCCTTTGGCCCCGGTTGTCTTTTGTGATGTTCTCCTCCTCATCCAAATTTATAGATTGGATATGAAGTATTTACATGAAGTGGAGAGTTTCAAGGCTAATTATATCAAATATAAGAAAACCACACCATCCAATAAACTAAACGTGGTGATGGGTTAAAGTGAAGGGAGGTTGGAAACGATGGATTCCAAAGCTCGGTGAGAAAGTTGCACATTCAATGAAGTAGCAAACAATTCGATGTTAGCAAAGTGTCCCTCAAAGGTGGAAACAGGGAGAGGGATTATGGAATATATCCCCATTTCTCTAGATTTGAAGAGATTCTAGGGTTTCTATGATATTACACACACAGAATCCAATAGAAATATTTGGTATCACAACAAAGCTAACAATATCTAGTTCAATTTTTCTTCGAATTCTCTATTTGCTTCATTATACACACATCATTTAGGGTTTCGATCTCTCATTTGTATATTAATTTGATCATTAGTATATTTAATAGTGTAGGCTTTCACGCAACCATCCATAAATCTAAACATGGTGATGTATTACAGAGAAAACAAGATGGTGGTAGAGGCAGAATGAAGGACACTGTTATAGTTGATTTTACCACACATGGTAAATCACACTTTTATGGCCTTCCCTGTCCCTATGCAGACTCCTTAGACCTCGTGGACTATTTTTGTTCCTTTGATGTTTCCTAGATCATCCCTAAAAAACATGCCAAAATTGCCATATGCAACTTTTAAACCCTTTCTCTCATATATACACGGGTTTGACCCCTAAAACTGTGTACACCGGGATTTGTGCAAAAGGCCAAATTCTTTTGGAGTTTTCCTTGATGCGGATCTGACTCACTTGTCGCTTGGACTTCCCTATGCCTTGAGATCACTCAGATTCAACCTTTCATTACCCCATTGATGAGCTAAATAAGGAACCCTTTGGATACATTGAAGCCATATGAGAAATTAAGAGCAAGAGAACTATATTCTCCTTCGCCAGACCATGGTGGTTTCCCATGTCAATCCGTTTCAATTCATCCTCACTAGAAGGATGATAGGGGGAAAGTATAATAAGTGGATTGCCATCTTGCAAGAATTCGATCTTGAGTTTTTCTTGACAAAATAAAAAAAATCGTTGATTTTTGTAGAGCTTATATCTAATTTCCTGAGCGAGGAGGAGGAGGAAACTTGTGAAGATACGTTTTTCGATGAGCAAATATTCTTGATATCAACTTTGGATCCATGGTATGGGGACATTATCATATATTTACAAATGTTGAAGGTACCTACTCACCTTTCACGGGATGAATGACAATGATTACGTCACGTTTCTAAGAATTACCTTATAGTGGATAACACATTGTACCACCGTGGGATAGATTCTATTTTACGTCATTGTTCAAATCATGAGGAGGTTGATCTTGTGTTGAATGATTTCCATGGAGGGCCGTGTGGTGGTCATTTATCTGGGATTTCTATAGCCCAAAAAATATTGAGAGCAGGTTATTTCTGGTCGTCGATCTTTTAAATATTGTGTTAATGCGGTCAAGAAGTGCCACCCTTGCCAGGTGTTCGCATGTAATATGCGCTCGTGACCTACCCTGTTACATCCCATTATCACTGTCTATCCCCTCACTAAGTGGGGGCTTGATTTCATGGATTGCAACCTAGCTTTGGCTGGGGGGCATCATCATATTATCATGGCTATTGACTACTTCACGAAATGGGCTAAGGCTATGCCTATAGTTAAATCCGATGGTGAGACAACCGCACACTTCGTATTCAACCAGATTATTACTCGGTTCGGTATTCCAAAAGAGCTTGTCACTGACCATGGTAGGCACTTTTAGAATCGCATGATGGAATAGTTGGCCTCGAAGTTAGGGTATAAACAGGAGCATTCTTCTTCTTATTACCCTTAAGCGAACGGACAATTTGAAGCAGCAAACAAATCACTCAAGTCTATTCTCCAACGAACCGTCACACAAAGCAAGACCAATTGGCATATTATGTTATATCCTTCTTTGTGGGCTTATAGGACCGCGGTTAAGACTACCACCGATTTTTCTCCATATCACCTTGTGCATGGAGTGGAGTCTGTATTACCGGTTGAGTGCGAGATCCCTTCTTTGAAGCTAGCCATATATCTCTTACCAGACACTTCTCTGTTGGAGGAACGTTTGGTCCATTTAGAAAATCTTGATGAGCAGCGTCAAGATGCTTTAATGGCTTTAGAAGTGAATAAGCATCGCGTTAAGGTCCAGTATGATAAATCTATCTGTTCAAGGAGGTTTAGTGAAGGAGATTTGGTCCTTTTGTGGGATCAAGCTAAAGAACCCTTGGGGGTAGGAAAATTCAACCCCATGTGGCATGGTCCTTACGTGGTTAAACATGTGTTAGAGAAGGGTTCTTATGAGCTAGTAGATTACAAGGGGACAGCCTTGGCGGAGCCTAGAAATGGGCTCTATCTTAAAAAGTACTATGCATGATTTTCAGCCAAGGATGGCTATTGTATATTATTGTACAACATTTTGCATAGTTAGGTATTTTCTTATGGTGATCGGGTTTGTTGGTTATCTTTCATTTCTTATGGCAGATGTCAATGGAGTCTTCCATCTATATAGGATTCGTGGATGGTGCAAGCCGTCACACTCAACACTCAGCCTCTACTACTTGGGTGATTTATACTCCTACGGGTCAGGTATTGTCTTCAGGAGGCATATGTTTACGGCCCTCTTCAAACAATGTGCTGAATATAGTGCCGTTATCGATCTTCTACGAGATGCCATTTCACATGGTGTCCTCTCTCTTGAGGTACGTCTTGATTCAGATTTAGTAGTGTCACAACTTAATGGCTTGTATCAGGTTAGGGATTCAACATTATTACGGAGATTCTTACGTGTGAGATTGTTAGAACAACAATTTGAAAAAATAGCATACATACATGTTCCAAGAATTAATAATCAAATTGTTGACTCATATGCTAACTACGTGTTAGATTGGCATTTGTTTCATACACAGTAAAATCATCACAAACATAAATCTTTACACATGTAAATAAATAAACTGATCATCATAAAAGGTTTTCATTAAAACATCCAAAATGTGATAATACATAGTGTCACAATACAAAAATGGGGCTCTTGAGCCACCAAAATATAAATACACGGTAGTACAAAATGTATCACTCCCAGGTATCTAATCCTGGGGAGGAGAATGGGGGTTCTAATCATGGAATGTCACCACGGCTCTAGCTAGCTGTCTGAATAATTGCACCCATGCTCATGGCACACCCACCACCTGACGCTGCATGGCCTCAGGTAGGTCCTCGACCTGCGCCATGGGTACCCTATGTGTCAGCCTCACAAAGTTGGTATGAATGCTTTGGAGCATCCGCTCTGCATCCACACCCGTAATGTCATCTCATCTTCCCCTCTGTCTATGATGAGGGAAGCCTTCAGGTCGCTGTGGTCCTACATCTGTATACACATGATAGGATGTCACTATGTGTTGTCACACAAAAACATGTCTTTTTGATTCCATATATCAAAAAACACAAAAAATTAAATAGCTCAAAAAATATTAAAAAGAGGGTTGGGATTCATTACCAATGTCACCGTATTCCGATCCTGGTGGTAATGGCATGTCGGGGTCTCCCCGGAAATCTATCCCCGCGTAGGGGTAATCATCGATGGCAACTATCTGCTGTCACCACCATGGAAAGAAATCAGCTGGATAGGGGTTGGACACCCTACCTCCACCCAGTCTGTGCATCGCATCTGCCCAACGTCATTGGGGCAGATATCCAACCCCGTGAAGAGGAACGTCAACTCTGGGTCTCAATCCTGGAACACGCTCAAAGAAAAACGTGCTCAGTATGCTACTGAAACCAAAGTTTTGTACTCTTCCCATATTGCACTCACTGAGCTGGTGTTTCATGTTTCCCAGTAGTGCAGTGCTCCAATCGTACATAGTGGGTCTCATGCACTCCACTGCATAGAACATCAGAGGCTGCGAGGCCTGGTGGAGTGAAGCTAGCCTTTCTATCCTGCCCAGTGTCAGTAGTATGGCCTTTAGGCCTAGCACCTGTATGGAGTTAGTTGGGATCTGACTCCCGAACTTCTCCGTGTCTAGAAAATAATACACGGCTATGTACTCATCGATGGTGAGGCCACCTCCGGGCCCACGAGACCATAAGTTCACCACTTTGCCCCATCAGGAAAGTCTAGTAATAAAGTATATGTCCTCCACTTCTATGGTGAGGGACATCCCATGAATCTGGAAATACTTTGAGTCTGGGTCCCAGTAGTCTACTAACATTTGCAGTAGTCTTGGTTTGGCCCTTAAGCCACCAAGACACCAAAACTTGTAGAGTTTGCATGCACAAAGAGCCTGTTGTGCCATTAGATCACCACAAACTACTTCTTCTACATCCTCGTGCTCACGTTCTCTCCATTCTAGAACCATCCCGCACATTAAATTCAAGTTTGAGTCATTAGAACACTTAAAAAACCTTGAATGCGGCCTCATACGCGACTGTTTGATAAACACCTGTGTATGTACACAACTTTGAGGTCATTTTCCGCATATATATAGCCCTATACGCAGAAAAACCCTGGATTTATACGTGGGCCATAGAGCGCACTTTAGAATGGCCTAGAATTCTGATTTGACCATGGAAAATTATAAAATTTGCATGAAAATGAAAGAGCAGGGCATGGGTAATTACCTAGAAAAAACGGTAGTGGATTCCGCCGGCTGGATCTCCCGAAATTTGTTGTTGAAGTTCTGAGCTCAATTGGGTAAAAATTTCAAATGTTATATAATGTTTTGAATTTTTTACTATTTATAGAAATTTTTCAAATTTTTGAAAATTTTTACCCCCTTTTATATAATTTGGACAATTTCTAATCCTTTTGGATTGTTTTTTACTAATATATGATGTAGGAGACCATTTTGAGCACTATTTCGATCGTTGGGTTGACCCGTTTGTGCCGATTTCAGGTATCATGTCTAAACTGGCATATAGGTTAGGTTTCACCACCGTTTACATTTTTCATAACCTTTTGACCGTTTCATCATAACCATAGGTACGAACCCATTCTATCTTGTCATGGAACCTTCTTGTTGTTTTAGAAGTGGCATGATTTGAATGGTAGAGCTTGACCTTACATGGGTACCTCCAGTTAGCGCCTTATTTTCATTTGGTGTCCATGCCGACAGGTTTTTTCTTTAGGGTGTGGGAGTCCGTTGTATAGTATTGCCATGACATTTCACAAGAGCTCCTCTTGATCTTTTTCTGGCCTATTTTCCCCGGACTCCCCGATGTCAAGTTGTAATTGCATTATCATGAGCTTTTCCTGCCTCATTGAGCCTTATGTCAGCTTCCCTGAATTTGAGTATCAGACATATAGCCCGAGCTTGTCTCATGTCTAGCCACGCAAAGCCATTTTATATATATCCTTTGCAGCTTGATTCCCCGTTTTATCGGGAGGGGACTTTCCCCCGAGTGTCGCTATCCTACACATGTATCCTTGCGTCGAGCATAGGTATGTTCCACTGCTTGGATCTAGTTTGTTTTCCCATTTTGACACTCATCTCCGCCTAGTCTGTAACTATAAAGCAATTTGATTCTTTTTCAAGCTTTTCAAATATTTGAAAAAGTCCAAAAAAAAATAAAAAACAAAAAACAAAAAGATGGACAAGGAAAGATGTTATCTTTGGCAGCAGTCGAGTCTTATCGACTTCGAACAGAGAACTGTATATCACATCCATTGGTTGGGTTAATAGTTTGACTTTAGGAGCTGTACGCATTTATTTGAGTTTATCTCCACCTACTGGTTAAGCTTCCAGTACCTATGGAGCCTTTGTCAATGCCTCCTGTTTCACAAAGATGTCCCAGTTTTGCATATCAAGTCTATGCTGCCTACATTCAGTCACCATTTGTCGTTATGCTCTTGTTCGAAGGAAGTTGAAACCTGAGTCGGCCATTCGTCAGTTATCTTGACTTTGCATGTTGGTCATTCCTGGTACAGTTACTGGTTCATGCACTTTATGATCGATTCCTTCTACATTATACATCTTTGCTGATTACCTCGTGTTGGATGATGGGGGATGCCTTAATGCCCTCCTTCCAGTGGATTTCATCCCATCGACTTCAGATCATTTATTTTGGGATAGGAATCTAGAGTCATATTTGAGTTCCTTGAGACTTGCAGTCATCAGTGGCAGGTTCTCTTGCCATCGATAGTTCTTTGGGAATACATCAATGTCCCCTGATTGATGGATTCTCTCAAGTGTTTGACCTCAACACATTTATTCACACTTGTTAGTTTGCACTCTAGTACCTTGATTCCCATTTTCATTATTGGTGGGTGATCTCGCATCTATTAATGGTATACATCAATGATCGGTAATCAGACGATGGAATACTATGTTCAACCTTGACACCTCTATTCACATAGTAGGACACGTACTCATAGCAGTTTGTGTAAAAGACCTTCCAGATTGGTGGCATCTCATATATGCTACCTCCTTGATCGTGCTAGTGTTCATGAGATTTCAGCTCTCGTGACTCGATTCCAGTAGATGTCAGATATTTCCAGACATTGTGGAGATCTTGATCCATTGTATATCTTTCAGTCTTCGTGGACATCATGATATTTTGTATATCTTCATCATGGAGATTCTTATCTATGTATATTGTACGTGGCGATGACCACATATGTCATATTGTATCATGCCTATTCATGGCCATTGTACTCTTATGTATCCGAGACTACTATATGTATTTGCAGTTATATGCAAAGTTGTATCATTGTATAGTGTTAATTGGGTGGTTGGTTCTTCCACTGGGCTCTTCATCACTTCATTTCTAGGATGGACTTATAATGTATTTCGGCCATTGTATGACCCCTCTGACCTCACACATTAGGGGGCATCTGTTATAGCTGATTTTACCACACATGGTAAATCACACTTTTATGGCCTTCCCTGTCCCTATGCAGACTCCTTCGAGCCCATGGACTATTTTTGTTCCTTTGATGTTTCCTAGATCATCCTTATAAACATGCAAAAATTTCCATATGCGACTTTTAAACCCTTTCTCGTGTATATATGCGGGTTTGACCCCTAAAACTGATTACATCGAAATGTGTGCAAAAGGCCAAATTCTTTTGGAGTTTTCCTTGATGTGGATCCAACTCACTTGTCTCTTGGCCTTCCCTATGCCTTGAGATCATTCGGATTTGACCTTTCATTACCCCATTGATGACCTATATAAGGAACCCTTTAGATACATTGAAGGCATATGAGAAATTAAGAGCAAGAGAACTATAGTCCATTGTTGCCGGAACTTGTGCTTGAGTCTGCATCCCCTTTGTCCCTTGGAGCACTTTTGTGTTCTTCCCAAGCTTATCTTTTTCTTATGAGATTTCTATCGAGAGATGGAGGATTGAAGTGGTGGAGGCCCAAGTGGGGGACTCGGTTTCTCCGATTTGCAGACGTGCCGACAGAGGTTGTATCCATTGTAATCTCTGATTTTATATCAATAGATATATATTTTCCTATCCAATAATGTGTGTTTGAATGAATATTTTATCCATGGATGATTTCAAATGCTTATATTTTATTGATTATATATGCTAGAGTAGAGCTAACACAATTATATATAGTATGCTTGTCTTGTTTATTGAATGTTGAGGAAGCAATTCATCAATTCAAGTTGAAGTTGGAAAGCTCAACGAGAATCTACACCAATCGTCCAGAATAACATACTAATCGAGATCCTTTAGTGTTAGTTATTTGGTTTCTCTTGCATATAAGAAAGGATTGATTTCTGGAGTTAAGCTGTCTGTTGTGGTACCCCAAGCCATAGGAATTTCTCTCCGTAACAGACACTACCATGGCCGTAGAGGAAGAAAGGATGGTAGAAGAAAACACTAATGTAACACCCTAGTTTTGACCCCATTGCATTAATGTATATGATGTAAATATTTTATTGAATCATGACAAGGACCTCAAGGCCAAGGACCTGCCATTGATTAATGTTTGGTATATAGGTGGTCATGGTTGATGCCTATGGTTTTTTTGCTAATTCAAGCACATTTGTAAACAACATGTAAATATGCAAATCATTGAAAAACCCACAACTAGCTATGTGAATGCAATGAATAATGAGATGGGGGAATGATTTTCCTAAGGATAAGGGGGGTGGGAATGTTAACCTTCAGCTAGTTTGGGTAAAATCCATGTGTCATGGGGAGAACCCATTAGAACTATCAACTACCCTCTTTCTTGTCTTCTCTTCCCAACCATTTATTATGCCAGAAGGTGGTTGAGGTAGTTATTGTTGGAAGGGGAAGAGTATGGTCAATTTTGAATCGGGAAGAGCACCCAATCCTGGAATGTCATGTTTTGCTTGCATGGACAAGAAAACACCAAAACCATATGCTAGTTTTGACCCATGCGTTCACATTTTATTATTATTTACTCTCATGTTTTGAGAGTTGCGGGACGTTCTGTTCTGTAATTCATTCACCACCATCTTCGTTTTCTGGAAAGAGTGACTTGTGGTAGTAGATGAGCTCTTCTGGGGTGTATCCTTTGCTTCGACGAGTGTTTTTCCTTGAGAAATACTGTGATTGCTGCGTTGTAGTGTGATATGAGACTACAGAGTGTATGAGACCCTATTACTCGTGTTTTAGAGTAAACCTGTGTTGTAGATTCTCCCTATGGTTGTTGTGTTGTGTACCTTGGTTCGGGTCTGAACTAGGTACAAGACTTAGGAATGGGAGAGACGTAGAATGTGCTTGATAAACCTAGTGTGGAACCTTGCAATAAGATAAGAGTGGCTGGTGAACCTGCTATGCACATCCTAAAGAGCACTAGAAGGGAAGGTGTAGCCTGATAAACTGTGGAGCAGATAAGGTGAAAATTTCTTGTGTTGGGTGTGTAGGCAGTGGGGAAGCCAGGTCAAATAGGTCTTGTGAAGGTGTTCATAGCTCTGTGGATGAGCTCACTAGATTAGCAGTTCCTCCTACCCATTGCCTTAGAATCCTGATAAACCCAACTGGAAATATGGCTTGGTTGGTAGCCTGATAAACCCATATGTTGGCTTAGTTGTGGATTTTTGTGTTTGACCTTGTGAGTAACCTTTGGATGGATGGTTTGATAAACCCAACTGCAGATGCTGGCTTGGCTAGTTAGCCTGATAAACCCAGTAGTGAGATGGATTGACTGTGTATCGTCTAATAAACCCATATTTTGGATTGACTGGTCCTTAAGGTGAAGGTTGGCTTGACTACGAACATCCTATGAAACCCATATCCTTAAATGTTTTACCCTACATCCTGATAAACCCAACTGTGTTGGCTTGGCTGAGTGTTATAGCACCTTGGCTATGTATGAGTCTACTAGTGTTCCCTTATTCCTGTAGGAAATTATGCCCAGCTCGGGGGTGGTAGTGTTGCTGAGAGGCTAAGGAGCACACTGGCCTATGGTTGGGTGGAACGTTGCAATGTCATAGATGGTTGCAGGACAAGTTATGTTAAAGATAAGTGTTATTGTCCATGTTACTATGTTATTCTCTGCAATTGTATTCTTGTTTTGCAAACTGTTTGATGGGATGAGATGAACATATTGCTGCGATTGAATTGATGCATTGGTCCTTTGAATAACTGCAAGTATAGGAATCCATGTATGTTTTTCCATCAATGCATTTCGAACTAAGTTGCAGGGTAGATTGGCCAGATCGGTAATGGCCTGAATGATCAGATCGATCCAAGAATTTAGTGGAAAGTCTAAGTTTTCAGTTAGAAATCCTTCTTTAAGCAAATTTGTAGGTTTGCAGGATGCGGGATGCAGAATACCATTTCGTAGATCTTGTTTTTCGCAGATTCCCTTTCGCAAATTCATCTCCCAACTTGTGGGATGTGGGAAGCAGGATTGCGGTGTCGCGATTTCCATAATTCCCAATCCTGCAAGTCAAAGTTTTCGCACCGTCGATCTTCATGGCATGATTCTCCATTGTTGATCTGTTTTCGATGTAGGATGCGGGTTGTGGGAAGTGAAATCGCAAATTTTGTAACTTTCAACCCTGCAACTCGGGCTTTCCACACCATTGATTTTTGCGGGTGGATTCTGAACCGTTGATTTGGTTCCAGTTTGCAGGCTCATTTACGATCATTGATTTCCATCGTGTTTTCTCTCTGCTGTCCGATCTCCTTTGAGATCTTTACTTGCATATCATCGAACTGATCATTGGAGGATGGGAGGGAGCATGATAGTGTTGGAAATGTCGAGATGTGGTCACGACCATGCCCTATATTTCGATGAGCAGTAAAGGCTCTCGATAAAAATTTTAATTCCACATAATAATGGGGTGTGGGTACGTGACATTGTGGTATCAGAGTTGCAGGTTGCAGCATTGGGCCTGGATGGGCCAGAAACTATTTAAGAATACCCTCTAATACCAACTTGTGGTACACTACAGTGTGGTATCCAAGTTGTCGGTTGCAGCATTGGGCCTAGATAGGCTAGGTGACAGTAAGTAAATGGTTTTGATTTTGAATCACTATGTGTCTAACGAATGGTGTTGATAACACTTTTTGCAGTGTCATAGTACATTTGGAAAAGTAAGTTGTGGTTCAACTATGAGAAATCGTGACAAATATGATGCTCAGGACTCCTACGAGCGTGCGTGAGATTCCATGGAGGAAAATTTACAAGTTGAAAATGATGACATAGAGTCTAATAGAAGGAGAATCCAAGAGACATCGCCAGATATTGTAGCCAGCATGAGAATACTAATTAAAGATCAGGAAGAGCAGCATCAGTTGAATGCTACCATGTTGTAGAGTTTGACAGACTTGCAAAGAAAGATATACTCTGGACAGGGTATAGTAAAACTTGAAGGCAGTAAGAGCAGTACCAGAAGAAGAAGAAGGACTGCTAGTAAATCATCTGACTCAGAAGAATCAAGTGGGGATTCAAGCTCTTGTTCTCTCAAGGGCCAGAGAAAGAGGCACCATATATATCGCTCTTGGGATGAATTTAAGAAGGATAAACCTCCTACATTTGATGGCGAGGTAAAGACTGGAAAAGAAGCTAAAGCTTGGCTTCTCGGGATAAAGACGTACTTCCAAGTTTAGGATTGTTCGGGGAACATGAAGGAAAGGGTTGACATATTCAGTTTGAATGGAAGGGAATTCATTTAGTGGGAGCACTTCAAGCAAGTAAGGAATATTAATGAAAGGAAAATTGTGTGGAAACAGTTCCAGAAGTATTTCAAGCAGAAATACCTCTCTGACAGGTACTATGATGACAAGATCAAAGAATTCCATGAGCTGAGATTGGGACAACAGACCATGGAAGAGTATGAAAATAATTTCCTATAACTATTGAGTTATGTCAAGTACAACAAGGATGAGAAGGTGAAAAATTATCATTTCCTGAGTGAATTGCCTCAGTCTTACAAAGACAGGATCGAGTTTTATGAACCTAGAAATCTTGAAGAAGCAATTGGGAAGGCTAAGTATTGCTATGAGAAAAGAATATGCAAACCTGACTACCACAAGACATGGAAAGACAAGAAGAATGAGAATACTGACCAAAGGAAGAAAGGTTTCAAACCTTCTAGTTTCAAGAATCAGTAGAAGCAGTCGTCCCAAGCGGAAAAACAATTAGCTAGAGTGGTGGGAGAAAAACCAAGAGATCCATAGCAGAATAGAGAACCACTCCAATGTTGGAGATGTGGAGGACCCCACATGCCTAGGAATTGTCCACTTGAGAACGAGAGTGCAAGACCAGCTTACAACATTCAAGAAGCAGAAACAGTGGGTCAAGTAGCAAGGGTCATCCTTAGGATTTATGCAGCACTGGAGGACTGCCAAGCAAATCACCAGTCAACTGTGGTTGATGTTGCGGGTAATATTGTTGAGCAATTTGTTTCTATCTTGATTGAACTTGGGTCTACTCATAGTTACATTACTTCTAGAGTAGTGGAGATTTGTGCCTTAAAGAAAGTAAAGCATAGAAAATCTTGGTTAGTTCAGCTAGCCACTGGAACTAAGAGAAAGGTTAGCAAAGTGGTGGAGAAATGCCATTGGTTATGAATGGATCGGTCACTTGTGTAGATCTGAATGTTCTACCCCTTGGTTCCTATGATGTTCTCATTGGAATGGATTGGTTAGAAGCTCACAGAGTAAATATTGTCTGTTATAGTAAGGCTTTTGAGTGCTTGGATGAAGAAGGCAAATCAAGGATTGTGAAAGGAATTCCAAAGTTGATTTCTGTGAGGTGGGTTTTAGCAATGCAGATGAAAAAGTTCTGTACGAAAGGTTGTCAATTATATGCAGCTCATATTTTGGAGGCACTAGAGAATGAAACTCCTAGGTGGAAGGACTTTCATGTGTTGCAGGAATTCAGGGATGTTTTTCCTGATGAGATTCCAGGGCTTCCCTCAAAGAGGGACATTGATTTCACAATTGAACTTGTGCAAGGAGTAGCACCAGTGTCCAAGACACCCTACAGAATGAGTACACCAGATATGCTAGAGCTGAAGATGCAATTACAAGAGTTGTTGGAGAAGAAGTATATCAGACCCAACATGTCTCCTTGGGGAGCACCAGTTCTGTTTGTAAAGAAGAAAGATGGTACACTCAGATTTTGTTTCGATTACAGACAGCTGAACAAAGTCACAGTAAAGAACAAGTATCCTTTTCATAGGATTGATGACCTCTTTGATCAAATGAGAGGAGCAAAGGTATTTTACAAGATTGACTCGAGGTGTGGTTACAATCAGGTGAGAATCAATGATGAAGACATTCATAAGACAACCTTCGAAACAAGGTATGGGAATTATAAGTTTGTAGTGGTACCATTTGGTCTCACAAATGCACCAGCTACAATTATGTGCCTTATGAATAGTGCCTTCAGCAGGTATTTGGACAAGTTTGTTCTTGTTTTCCTTGATGGCATTCTTTTTTATTCTAAGAATGAGGAAGAACATGAAGAGCATTTGAGATTGACATTACAATTTCTCAGGGAGCATCGGTTGTATACAAAGCTGAGCAAGTGTGACTTCTATAGAGATAGAATTCAGTATTTGGGTCACATTATCTCAGAAGAGGGTATATATGTGGACCCTGAAAAAGACTGAAGCCATTATGAATTGGCTTACTATAAGAAATGTGATAGATGTAAGATCTTTTATGGGACTTGCAGGATACTACAAGAGATTCATTGAAGGATTCTACAAGGTTGCACATGCCATCACTTCTTTGCAAAAGAACGGGATAAAGTTTGAATGGACAGTGAGGTGTGAATAAAGCTTCCAGCAGTTGAAGAATATTCTCACCAGTGCACTGGTTTTGAAAGTAGTAGACCCAGAGAAATATTTTGTGGTGTGTACCGATTCATGCGGACAAGGGCTTGGAGGAGTCCTTATGCAAGACAACCATGTTATCTGTTATGAGTCAAGAAATTTGAAGGATCATGAGAATAAATATGCTACTCATGATCTCGAACTTGCAGCCATAGTACATGCTCTCAAGATGTGGAGGCATTACTTGATGGGTAGAAGATTTGAGTTAAGGACAGACCATTGTGGTCTGAAGTATTTATTTGATCAACCTACTCTAAATGCTAGGCAAGCTAGATGGCTGGAGTTTTTATGTGAGTTTGATTTTGAAATAAAAAACATAAAGGAAAAATATAACAAGGTAGATGATGCACTTAGCAGGAAGGTGCAGGAAATGCATGTGGCATCCGTTAGTATTTTCCAATCAGATTTGAGACAACAGATTGTTAATCATATTTCTAAAGATGAGTTGTATGAGCAGGTAAAAGACAAATTGCGGCATCAAAGTCTTGAGAAGAGATATGAGGGATATAAATTGGAAGAAGATGGACTTATTACTTATAAAGGAAGAATTTACATTCCAAAGGTAGAAGATTTGAGGAGGGTTGTTATGGACGAGATCCATCAAGCTCCATATTCTGGTCACCTAGGATATCAAAATACAATTGCTATAGCTAGAAAGCAGTAATTTTGGCCAGGAATGAAAAAGGACATATCTGAATACATTTCAAGGTGCATAAAATGTCAGCAAGTAAAGGTTGAGCATCAACACCTTGCAGGTTTTTTGTAGCCTTTGCCAGTTCTAGAATGGAAATGGGAAGTTATTTCCATGGATTTTATTACAATATTTCCAATGACTTGGAGACAACATGATTCCATAATGGTTGTGGTGGACAAGTTGATGAAGGAAACACATTTCATACCAGTTAAGTCTACGCATAAGATAGATGGCATTGCAAAGATCTTCATGAAGGAGATTTTCAAATTGCATGGATTTTCTAAGGAAATAGTCTCTGACAAGGATGTCAAGTTCACTTCTAATTTTTGGAAGGGGTTGTTTGCAGATTTGGGTACAAAGTTGAATTTCAGCACTGCTTACCATCCTCAGACTGATGGGTAGACAAAGAGAGTTAACCAAGTGCTGGAAGACATGCTTCGCATGTATGTGATGGACAAACCAACCAAGTGGGAAGATTATTTACACTTGGTAGAGTTTGCCTATAATAATGGATAGAAAGCATCCTTGGGGATGAGTCCGTATGAAGCTTTGTATGGCAGGAGGTTTAGAACACCAGTGACTTGGGATAATCCAATGAACAGGGTTGTGCTTGGTCCATAATTACTCAAGGAGATGGAGCAAGAGGTTGTAAAGATCAGGCAGAATCTGAAAGCAGCCCAGGATAGATAGAAAAGCTATGTTGATATGCATAGGGTGAACAAAGAGTTTAGTGTTGGGGATCATGTTTACCTCAAAGTGAGGGCAAAGAATAGTTCCTTGAAGCTTGGGAGTTGTTCCAAGCTATCACCCAGATATTGTGGGCTGTTTGAAGTGCTTGAAAGAATAGGGCCAATTGCATATAGACTTGCATTGCCTGCTAGCACTAGAGCTCATAATTTTTTTCATGATTCTTTTCTTAAGAAATATATACATGACCCTAACCATGTGATAAATTGGGATGTGATTCAGGTGGAACCTGAGGGAGAGTTTCGAATTGAGCCAATGCGCATCCTCAACAGGAAGGTCACCATGCTCCAGAATTGAGCCATAGGATAGGTAAAGGTGCAGTGGGAGCACTACGGTCCTGAAGAGGCTACATGGGAGCTGGAAAAAATGCCATGCGATTGGCACTTCCATTTTTGTTCAAAATCTGCGGAACACTAAGGCGATGACGGTGTAGAATTTTGTTCAAATTTTGTAAGCACCAAGGACAGTGCTATTGAAGGGGGAGGGGAATGTAACACCCCAGTTTTGACCCCGTTGTATTAATGTATATGATGTAAATATTATATCGAATCATGACAAGGAGATCAAGGCCAAGGCATTTCCATTGATTAATGTTTGGTATATAGGCGATCATGGTTGACACCTATGGTTTTTGTGCTAAGTCAAGCACATTTGTAAACAACATGTAAATCTGCAAATTAATGAAAAACCAACAGCCAGCTATGTCAATGCAACGAATAATGAGATGGGGGCATGACTTTCCTAAGGATAAGGGGGTGGGAATGTTAACCTTGAGAAAGTTTGGGGAAAATCCATGTGCCATGGGGAGAACCCATCAGAACTTTCAACTACTCTCTTTCTTGTCTTCTCTTCCCAACTATTTATTCTGCCAGAAAGTGGTTGAGGTAGTTATTGCTGGAAGGGAAGAGTATGGGAAATTTCGAATTGGGCAGAGCACCCAGTCCTAGAATGTCGTGTTTTTCTTGCATGCAAAAGAAAACACCAGAACCGTATGCTAGTTTTGACCCACGCGTTCACATTTTTTTATTTACTCTCATGTTTTGAGAGTTGCAGGACATTTTGGTCCGTCATTCATTCACCACCATCTTCGTTTTCTGGAAAATGTGACATTGTGGTAGTAGCTAAGCTCTTCCGGGGTGTATCCTTCTCTTTGACGAGTGTTTTTCCTTGAAAAATACTATGATTGCTGCGTTGCAGTGTTGTCTGAGACTATAGAGTGTATGAGACCCTGTTACTCATGTTCCAAAGTAAACTTGTGTTGTAGAGTCTCCTTGTGGTTGTTGTGTTGTGTACCCTTGTTCAGGTTTGAACTAGGTACAAGACTTAGGAATGGGAGAGATGTAGAATGTGCTTGATAAACATAGTGTGGAACCTCACAATAAGATAAGAGTGGCTGGTGAACCTACTATGCACATCCTAAAGAACACTGGAAGGGAAGGTGTAGCCTGAGGGACTGTGGAGCAGAGAAGGGGACACTTCCTTGTGTTGGGTGTGCACGTAGTGGGGAAGCCATGCCAAATAGGTCTTATGAATGTGTTCATAGATCCATGGATGAGCTCACTATCTTAGCAGTTCTTCTTGCCCATTTCCTTAGAAGCCTGAAAAACCTAACTGGAAAGATGGCTTAGCTGGTAGCCTGATGTTGGAGGAGCTAGTCGGTGAGTCGACTAGTTAAATAGATGACTAATTAGAGATTAGATTGGCCACGTAAGGTCATGTCGGTTGACCGAACGGAAAGGTAGTTATATGTAATTGTTTGTAAATCATATATATTAGGCTGTTGAGGCAGATGAGAACTTGGTTCAGTTCTTTGTATGTATGGACCCTCATGATATAATATAATCTCTTATTCTACACCTATGTTCTTCCCTCTTGTGTCTATTATGTCTGTATGATTCAATGTGTATTATTGGTAGCCCTCTGTGATCCGTGAGATTACAACATTGGTTCCATTGCTGGTAGTACATATATGAGATGACTATAAGCAGATGATATCATAACAGGAGATTAAGAATTGGTGGGAGCGTAAGATAGCAAATTATTTACAGAATTACGCAAGGAGAAACAGATTAACCGCTGCTCAGGAGAAGGAGAAATTCTTCATTGAAACTCATGAGAATTTCATAGAATCGGTACCCCAGCATTTGAAAAAACTTCTGGATCAAAAAGCTAGAATCAACTAAGGAACAAGATCTACTAGAGAAACTGATTCGAGGGGGACAAACAAACTTGTCGGAGAGATTTGAAAAGATCATAGATGAATTCTATGAGGAGAAAGCCATAGAAGAAAGAACTTCGGTAGAAACCATTCAGAAAAAATTCTATACAGAACTTATCGAGCAGTTTCTGTGCTCCCTACCGACCCTACTATTCAAGTTCCTGATAGAAAAAGGAGTGGGTCATATTGTAGAACCTCATCCGTCACTGCACAAACCGCCACCAAATTCTAACTGGGCGGACAAATAGAAAAAGTGGGAGACATTCATTGCCGAAAGGGAGTGGGAATATTTCCTAAGCAAGTAAACAGAACTATCTGAGCTTTCTAAAGTGTTGGGTAGGTTATGGGGGGGTATATGGTCATATGTCAAGGTAAAGTGAAGAGGATTCTAGTCGACTAGAAGGAGATACCATCACCAACAATGAAAAGTCAACCTAACAAGGAAATTGAACGAACAGTGACACACAAGGGTACGATGCATTTACAGAAAATAGAGAGAGAAGAGGCTGAAAAGAAGGGAAGAAAGAAGAGAACAGGATATAGCACTACAAAGAGGAATGAATACTAGGGTGATAGAATAGGAATGAAATCCTCCAGATTTAGGTCATGACCAATGGGAAGAAGGCGTGGATGAAGAAGAATCACCCATGGAAGAAGACTTGTGGATAGAGCAGCATGAAGCTCTCCAAATAGAAGTCCCCCGGGAGATAAGACCTCTATCTCCAATGAATCCGAGTACCAAGATACAAACCATTGTCGAAGAAGACCTAATACTAAGAGTTGGTGAGTTTGGTATATGGACCCAACTAGACGATGAGGTAAATTATGATAATCATATATTGATATATCGACCGGAGGAAGAAAATTGGGTCACGCTTAAGGCATACCCTTCCAACCGAAGTATCCACTTACTTTACTTGACACATGAAGGAGCACCCCCCCTGCCAAACACAATTTTGGAAAATACAGAACAATCGGACCTATAGACAAATCAATGCAGTTGGACATCGACAAAAGAAGTCGACCTGAACCAACTTCTTGTCGAAGAAGAAACGACAAAAAAAAAAACCGACGGCAATGAAAGTTATGTCGAAAATAGCTCTGCACAACAAGACAAGCAAAACATCCCACTACCCCCACCATCACCCTCACCATTGGCACCTCTTGGAGGAGATAGTGACAAAGATTTCGACATGGGTAATGGATCAGCACATATCCCTCTATATGAGGGTGAAGAAGATCCTAGACGACATTGGTTCATCTTTGAGTCAACAAGGGAAGCAAATTAGGTTACAACTAAAGATCAATAGATGGCACAGTTCGTCGGTGCCTTGAGGAAAAGAGAACCAACGTGGTACATGACCTATATTGAGAGAACTCCCCAAGCATATAAAGCATAAATTAAAGCAAAATTCTTATATTTATTTAAAACTCATACACAAAACATTTGGTAGCCAAAAACTTGAAAAAAACATCTCAAAATCTAGTAGAGTTTGTCTGAGAATATGACAAATGATGGAAAGACCTCCTCAGCCAACTGGATTACGTAATTGATGAACAACTATTAATTCATTGGTTCCTTGCAGGTCTATCACAAAAATTTTGGGGGCACATAATCTTGGAGACATTTAAAATGTACGAATATGTGCTTACCAAAGCTCTACAAGTGGATATGGATGAATATTTCCTAGCATATCCCACGGATACTAGACTGGAAGAACAACTAGAAATCATGCAGAAATCATTGAAAGAGCTAAACCTTAAGAATCCGAATGTCTGGTGCACAAAATGCTCAATGGCCAGGCATGCTAAAGATGAAAATCAACAAGACATAAGTCGACAGGACGATTGATTTGTGCAGACAAAGTGCTTCTCTGACATCTACTAAGAATATGGAGAACAAACAACGAACGATTGCCCATATAACATGAAAAAGGGAAAAGCATCTTGGTGTGCAATATGTGAAGTAAAAAGTCACACCATGGCCGACTTCCACTTAAACTTAAAGAACCAACAAAACTACCAAGCACTCAACCAAACAATTGCAGTTGTGTAGAACAACGATAACAACCAGCAAAGCAATGATCAAAATGAACCGAATAATCAAAGATATGAAGGTCGTCGATATGAGCACCAGTTCGACAACTGTCATGGAGGATATGGAGGTCAAGGTTGATTCTCTGGGAATCGTGACAATCGACCATGTCGTCCCATATAGTGTTTTACATGCTATAAATAGGGGCATCGGTATGCAGACTACCCATACAAGGACATAACTAATTTAAAATTTTGTACTAGCTGTGGAGTCGGTGATCACTCATTAGAGGAGTGCTCTACTATGCTTGATAAAATCAATAAAAAGAAAAATGTTAATGTCTTTTTGTGCGTTCAAAAACATGATGTAATCAATACAAAGAATCTGCATATAGTAACCCGACAAGGGACAAACATTGGGAGTGATAATCCACGCATAAGAAAAATAAAATAAAAGAATGATTATACTAACCCAGCTAAACAAAAATAATTATATAATGACACAACGAATATATTTAAAGAATTTGCTAGACAAGAAGAAGCTGATGATAGTCGACAAAGAATAGTTGATAGTCGAGAAAAACAAACAAAAAACATGTGCATCTTAAACCAAAAGGATAAAAGTGATTCCAACCCACTTGTCGACCTAGAAATTGAAGGATACCATGTTTGACAAGTTGTACTTGACTTCGGCTCACAAGTAAATATTATGACTTGTGACACTTGGGAACAATTTGGTAGACCTCAACTATATGAGTCAGGAATATACCTCAAATTATCCAACCAAGGTCTAATCAAAACTATCGGAGTTTGGAGAAATGTCGATACAATAATAAAAGGAATATCGACCAAAGTTGACTTTGAAATTATTGACCCTAAGGAAGGATCGATTTCCTTCCCATCTTTAGTAGGCCAACCATGGGGATGAATAATGAAAGCATCAATATCTTTAGATAAGGAAAGGATAAAACTAAAAGGGAATGGACAGAGAGTCATACCTATCTATCCATCCCAAGGAGAACCTTGGATAGAACCTATTGATGAAGAAGTCGACATCCAACAATTATATCAAATACAAAATAGTGAAGACTACACAGAACCCAATGACTATGGTGAAATTCACTTAGGAAATCAAGATTCAATAGGATACAACTCATATGTGGAATTATATTATTGTGAAGTCGAAAACTACGAGACATAAGAAAGAGGTTGCTGGACCATTCAAATAGTGTAGAAGAAACGATTCCAACAATGTTTCTTAGTTTCCATCATCCCAAAAATATTCGAAAAGAAAAGTAAGGAATACCCTACTTTAAAACCAACAAATATAAGTATCGGACAAACCCCAAAATACAAAGAAAGAGAATCACCAGTTATGCATATAGAACAAGTAACTAAAAACATTGGTGAACATGGCCGACTACAAAGCCTAGTAGAAACCTTCACAGGACAAGCTGCTAGATGGTGGGATACCCATCAATCAAGATTACAGACATGGACAGCAACTTCGACTTACTTTGTAGAAAGATTCAGAGGAAAAAGGATAACCAAACAAGCCCAAATACCTATGTTCATCCAAGGGAAAGACCCAGAAGAAGACATAAGAACATACAAAAAAGAGTGGAAAAGACTTGGGTATAAAGATGAACGTACAAGGCCACACCTGTTTCCATCGACGGTATCTAAGGCTTACCAAACAAATGGTACAAAATGGAAGAAGCACGGGGTGAAACATTTCAATGGCATGAACTTAGAGAGAATTTCATCAAATACTTCAGCTTTATACCACAAAACGAAAATTTAGTCGAAACTGTAAAACAAATCAAAGCGTTTATAGAACCGATTGGGAACAACACCCTAACACAAAATTATGATCAACCAACAATTACATGTAATAACATCCAAACCAAGACAATACCACAACCAACAAGACTACAAATGGAAAATGAAAATCCAGAAAGGAAAAGCTTTCGATGGAAATCATACCATTCAAAAACAACAAAACCAATTCGCACAGTACTTAAAGTCGAGACAACCGACAAAGAAGATACCAACCGAATGACTACAACAGAATTTCCTGCTACATTTTCACAATTTAAAGAAGGGATCCGATCGATCAATGAAACCAAAGCACCAAAATGGTTAGATGCCAAAGTTAAAACTAAAGAATTTGACATATCAAATGATGATCGACCAAAAATGGAAAAAAATGGCGATTACTGGAGAGAAGAACAAATAATTGAAATAGTAAACTTATAAAAAGAATTACAGGATGTATTTGCTAGAGACTACAAAGATATCAAAGGTCTAGTCCATGAAATGGGTGAAATGAAGATCGGAATTAAACATGATGCCCGACCTGTAAAAAAGAGGCCATATAAATTAGCTCATAAATACAAAGAGATAGTAAAGAAAGAGATTGATAATATGTTGGCAGCAGGAATTATCTACCCTATTGACCAATCGGAATGGGCAAGTCCAATGGTTGTACAACCAAATAAACACAACCCGACAAAGCTAAGGGTCTGTGTTGACTTCAGAGAATTAAACAAAGTCACCTTAATAGACCCATTCCCAACACCCTATGTAGATGAAATCCTAAATGAAGTCATAGGACATGAATGCTACTCATTTACAGATGGATTCTCAGGTTACAACCAAGTACCAATAGCCAAAGAAGACCAGAAAAGACAACATTTGTATGTGAATTCGGCTCATTTGCCTACAGAGTTATGCCTTTTGGTCTAAAAAACGCACCTGTAGTATTTTCAAGAATTGTGGTTAAAACATTTCAAGAATATATCTACAAAACAATGGCAGTATATTTCGATGATTGGACAATATACTCTATGCTGAAAGATCACTGCAAATGGCTAAGGCTCATGTTGGAATGATTCCGACAAATCCAGCTATCTCTGAAAATAAGGAAATGCATATTCCTAACTCATATAGGGATACTAAAAGGATTGTAAAAATTCCTAACTCGACACTATACAAGGATTGTAAAAATTTTGTGAGCCAATGCGATAGATGTCAATGACTGGGTCATCCTCTTCCTACTACATAAATTCCCTTGATATCAGTAGACCCAAGTTTAACATTTGAAATTTGGGCCATCGACTTCATAGGACCATTCCCGATACTAGAAAAAAGAATAGGTGCAAGGTACATAATAACCATAGTAGAATATGTAACCAAGTGGGCAGAAGCAGAGCCAATCGACACATGTTCTAGTGAGATAGCTGCTAAATTTATCTACGAAAATATAATTACTAGATTTGGATGCCCAATAACCCTAATCAGTGACCAAGGTTCACACTTTATTAACAAAAACATCAAAGAATTAATAGACCAGTTCAAAATTGACCATCAACATAGTACAACTGATCACCCTCAGTCGAATGGAGCAATAGAGGCATTCAACAAAACATTAAAAAGGGGTCTAACAAAAATCTGCAATGCCAACAAAGATGATTGGGACGAAAATATACCTGCAGTACTATGGGCTTATAGAACAACATACAAGCGTTCGATTGACCAAACACCATTCCGACTGGTCTATGGACAAGAAGCGATTGTTCCACTACACTTTCGACAACAAACACCTATCATAGCAGATATTTTACATGTGGATGTTGAAGAATGCAAGAAGGACCGACTGATGCAATTAAGCAAGCTAGAAGAACATCGGCTGCTTGCTTTGCAACATCAAGAAATCCAAAAACAATAGCAAAAGGCTTGGCATGATCGGAATATCAAAAATAGAAATATGTCGTTTGGGGACGTCGCCTTACTATACAATAGTCGAGTAAAAGGAAAACCAAAAAAGTTACATACAGAATGGATGGGACCTTACATTGTCAAAGAGATTCATGCCAACGGATTAGTTTGACTAAGGATGTTACAAGGCATAATATTTTGGAAACTTGTTAATGGTGCCCGAGTAAAACAGTACAAAAATTAAAACAAGTTTGAAAAAAAAAGACTTAAATATAATGATGATAACTGTCAGAAAAAACTATAAAAATCTAAAAATCCTAAAAGCAACAAAACAGAACCAACACCCATAATCCAGGATGACAGGAAATTTTGAAAGATAAAATAACCAGTGCTTCGACAACCGACATCAAACCCATCGACATACCTCCATCGACCATCCGCATGATCGACATCAACCGACGACCCTGAAGGTCAAATCACGCCTTAATGACTACAAACAAAAGGAGCGCCAAAATAAAATTGCAATAAACGCAAACTCTAGAGACTGCACTGGACCATCACTTATGCCATTAATACGTCCATCGACAGAAATGTCACCTGCTTCACCTATAAATATTGGACCAGAAAAAGATTATTTACCATATTTTGAAGAGATAGAACAATTAAGCTGTCAGAAATTTGAGAACCGAGAATAAATATTCGACCAAGAGACCGACGAGATGGCCCTGAAGCAAACTAGAGTTGCAGCTACAAAAACAAAAGAACTACAATCAATAGAAACCCCACTCATGAGACGACTAAGAAACATCAAGAAAGCCAAGTTACAAGAAACCTCATGGGAAAAAACTTGGGCCGAAATCAAGGAATGGGCCTATGTCGAGAAGAAGCTGACACGAGCAGCAGAGAAAATAAACCATGGCTCCATTATGAACTACATGAGCACACCGTACATGGTGAGTTTTGGAGGAATGAAAGAAGCCGTGGTAAAACTCATTATCAGCCGATACCACAATGAAAATTTTTACTTCGACAGGCCAATAGAAATCTCTAGAGAAGTCATATATAAGCTGACTGGTCTCTCAAACCAAGGTGACCCAGTCCCTATTGGTATAAAATAAGGACTGGTAGAATGACTAACAGGGACGCCATTAGGAAAAAACTCAAAAGGGCTAATGATCAGTCAAATACAAGCCCGAACGCCACAAAACGTGGCCAAAATCATAGCAACAGGGCTCACACCTACAAGACGAGGGAGTGAGCTGAAGCTACATATGTTAGAAGCGGTAGACACAATAGATGAAATAGGAAAAGTGTATAGATGGACTCATTATGTCATAGACATGCTCAAATCTATATGTGAAAAATGCCAGGAGTTAGCCGGTATTATAAGGTTCCCATATCTGATACTCTAGATAGTGATGTACCACTTGTGCCCAATCGGGGACAAGAAGTTCCAAGAACCAACAAAATTCCACATGTGGAGGTTCAAGCCATTTGTGCAGACTAGAACATTGAAAATATTATAAAATAGAAAAGTACTGTTGGAAAACTGGTTCCAAAACTTGAAAAATCCAGACAACCAGATGGAGGGTGCCTCAGAACATCCAAAGAAGTCTGCCAAAAATAGATCATATTCAACTTGAGCTAGACCACACAACAGTTTGGTATATGCAGAGGGCAAAAGCAAAAGCAATACCTCTCGACTATTACCCAATAGTCGAAGATATTTTCCGTGAGCTAGCTCGACAATCCGGTACAAAGTTATCAATACTAGCAAAGGATAAAGAAGTAAACCTAACAATTTAAGAACCACTGACTGACCAAGAGAAGGAAGAGGACCATGAACTCCAATTACATATCAGTACCTTCATGTCAGAAGAGCCACCAGCAGAGGACACCAACAGACTACAATTAACAATAGTAACACCAACGACCCAAAGGGGAAGTACACTGACAGAGCATCAGGTAACCAAACTAGTGAAGAAAAACATAAGTTTGGTTCACCAATAGGAGGGAGGAGAAGGACTAGAGGAAGACATTGAATCCAACAACCCAGAATACACTATAACCAAAGAAAAAATCAGAAAACTAGCAAGGGAAATGGAAGCCGCAAGAAAAAAGGAAACTCAAGTAAAAGGGAAGGGGAAGCGCAAGATTATCCTTTCAAAATCAGAAGATGAAGATGGAATAGTAGTTATGCCCATTGACATCATAGAATACGATGTAGCAAACAAAGTTCTGGTCGATACGTAGTTTAGAATCTTTGTTGAGTTAGGAGCACATCAAGGTCGATTAAAAAAGGTAAAAAGTACAAACACTTAAACGACTGAAAACATTGTTGACTTAGTTTCTACACCTCCACCCCCATATCCAACCCAGATTACATAGGAAGGCAATCCATAGATAACCACCATAAGCACAATCGACATTTGAAAAAATTCTATGCCAGAAACTCTAAAAGAGAGGTTCGATCAGGATGGTGATTTCCAGGCATACATTGAAAAATCACCTGAACTACTCACCTCTGCCCAGAGGATTACCACCAAATGTCCACTGATTGAAGCTAGTGGATCAAGGAAGCTCTTCCCTCAAAAAACTCAACAAATACCCTAGAAACCAAGATCTGTGGGAATTATCAAGTTGACATTCTTGAGGAACCCCGAAAAGACATCTCAAGTTTTCACAAGTCGCACTTCATCCCTTATCCCTTTCGACATCCCACACCCTCCATTAGCCAATGAGCCAACAAAAGATGTGGAGGAATATAACCTGGAAGATATCAACTAGGTGATCGACAACCTATTCTCTGACAACCCAGAGGATTCACCACCACAAGTCGAGGACCCAACTGACAATATCCCCACTACACCAATTACACCCAACCATTCACCATCTCCACCACCACTTCCCAATCCAAAACCTTTAAAAAACCCTGTACCATCTGTATCAAATCCCCCAAATACACATCTAGCTACAGAGCTCACCCAAGAAAGTCAACCAGAAGTTCCATTGACCATTGAAGATCAGCAACCAGAAAACCAAGCACAAGAAAATCAACCACGAGAGAATCCACACTTTGCAGATGCACAGGAACAACAATAGACAGAATAGCATAAACACAAGAGAACAAGAGACAGAAAGAAGAAGGAGCACCAAAAATAATCACAGTCAACAATGGTCCACATTAGCCCACTTGGATCGACTACTGTAGTCGACACAACAAAACTAAGAGACAAAGAGTTGGGACAACTCTTAGAAACTCTTGCCATTGAAGCAAAAACAAGAATCCAGATTAGACGCAAGGAGATCGACGACATTGAGAATGAACAATTTTCAACTGTTACATTTGTAGGATGCCTTTTTCACATACGAGCATCTTTATCCAGATATTTAGGGATGACAAATATCTTCCGTGAAGTCATTGGAAAATTTTTCTCTCTGCCTCACTATATGAGGTTATTGTATCGAAAACAAACTTGGTAACGTATCCTTCCAATATACTTTCTACCCAGAAATCAACAACCCTTGACACAGGGTTGCTCACACTTTTTAATCGCTGAATTAACTGAGGATTCCACTCCGTTGGTGCTCCTCCTTGGAATTTTCTTTGATGGGTTGCAAACCTATAAAACCACTCATGCAACACGATGGGTAATTCGGAAAATAAAATATCGTGAATATCCGTGTAGAGGTATCGACCCAACCACTCTGCTGGGTTCCACCGATATCCTTTACTCTCTTCTCGCACAAATTCTAACGCTTTGAAATCCACCCAATCTTGGATTTCAGGCTTTGTTGGATGCCCCAACTTATCCCTCACCAAATTGATTCGTCCCAAGAACAAAGCCATTTGTTGGCCTTCTGGTGTCTCTTCTACCCAGGTTTAGTCCCCTATTATCTTCCGCACAACAAAATTCGAGATGATAGCCTAATAGAGCAAAGCCCAGTTGGAAACACCTGTTACACAGATGCAGTCTCACTTGAGATATCTTTCTATGGGTAACTATCAGAACCAGGTTTCTGCAGTTGGGTGGGGTATTATGCATCCCTTTGCCTCCTTCCAAGGCACTTGACTGAATCCTATGGATGGATTATTTATGATTACTATGCATATATAAACTATGACACACTTATTCTTGTGTAAATAATATAAAAAACCCCAATGCATCATAGATACATTCAACTCATAACAGTGCAACTGATTTATATAAATTCATTCATAAGCAACTACATAAGCATTCATTCATAACAAAAATTACACATGTGACTTAAACACTTTCAGCATTCAGACATATAACACATAATCTAATGTGGAAACTTATCTGGGAAAAAACCAGAAAGATGCTCTTCATTTGGCATGAGAAATATATGGCACCTTTGGTATGTGCACTAAGCTATAGACTATGTTCTAGATGTTCCTTTCTTATCTATACAAACTCCTTTCTCCTCTCATGCTCTCTTATCTTCTGTTCTAATATTCTCCTGCTTAAATCTAATTTGAACACAACCTGGATTGACTCAGTCTCTTCGACACTTCTATGCACTCAGTGCAGATTCTTGACTCAATGCACTTATGAAAACTAACAAATAATACAACAATACCCAAAAGCTAACAACGACTCTAGAGCTAATGAGGCTAACGGGGATGGAGAAAGTAACTCACATACAGCTTGGGTTCCTCCCTTTATATACTCTTTATAGACTCATTCAAGACTCTTTACATGTCGCTCTCTCAGCGAACTTCCTACACTTAGCCAACAGGCTGTCTTTCCTATTCTAGTGACACATGATGTCAGCAGGCACTAACAACATGACTTAAAAAGATACCTTCATACGTGTGGCTTCCACCGGCTCTGGCTGACCTCATACCCACGATCTTTCTGACCCGTCGCTTTCTAACCGTTGGGTCGTTGCACACCTTCAAACATGGCTCCACTCTGTCGCATACTTTCCTTCCATCGTGTCTTTTCTTCTACTGTGGATTCTTCTTCTGTCGCAGTGTCTCTTCTGTTGCAGCTTCTCTTCCATTGGAGCTTCTCCTCTGTCGCGGCTTCTCTTTTGTCATGACTTCTCTTCGTAAACTTATTTCCTCTTTATCTACCTCTGTCGCACCTCATTTTCCTTCTTTTCCTTCATTTTCTCTTCCTTCTTTATGTCGTAATTCATTTATCTTCTATTGCCTTAGCTCTTTTCATACTTACGAAAAATTCTAAGTGAATTTTGCTTACCTTTTCCTAGGCCCAAGAGGCCCTACCAGGTTGACAGGTCGTTCAAGTTAGGATAAAAGGTCAGTCAAGTGATTAGTATAAATAGAGAGGCACCCTTCGTCATTTGGACATGCTCACTCACTCATGTATTGCATAAGAGAGAGAAAGATGAAGGACAGAGAAGGAGGAGGAGTGTCTTTGGTGTTTGGCTCTTATGTTAGGGTTTGGTCTCTCTCTCTCTCTCTCTCTTATGAGACCTTGTTCTTTGGACATTGCATTCTAGTAATCTATATTGAAAAAGTTTTGATTGGTTTTTCCCTTTTGGGTTTCCTAGGACAAATTATTGTGTACCTTGTGATTATGCTT
>LPNX010023646.1:215089-286144 GCA_001517045.1 Pseudotsuga menziesii | reverse complement strand
GGGGGGGTCCATGGTCATCTTGACCAAAATTTCTGTTGTAATTTTAAGGGTTTATCAGTCTGTTGTTTTTTGTGTTTTTTCCACTGCTACAGGATTAGTTTTAGTTATTTCAACTTTTTGGGTTGTTGATTTAAATGCATGAGAACTATTTTTATAAATGAAAATTTTTAAGTATGAAATCTAGGTTTAACTAAGTGGTTGACAAAAGGCTTTTTTTGTCAATTTTCTACAAAAATATATACTTTTCTGCTCTTTTCGTAAGAGCCCTGATTCAATTTGCATAAAACATCGCAACAAAAAATGTTTTTTTGTCTTCATATAAGATAGACCCGCAATCATGTCCTGTTACTTTTCTGATTTATACAAGCTGAAAAAAATATCTGATTGTTCAATCATTCTGCCTGGTTATGATCCATCCCTTCTATGAAAGGCAGAAGTCGTGGCAGGAGTCATTTTCATATTCTTTGATCTTCCACTGGCCCAACGCAAGGTTTAGTCCCAATTTTCAAAGATGGTCAACAATTGTGTTTCGCTCCCTATAGATGTGTTGACAACAAAATGAGATAAATTATTTCAATGTCCTCTTAGTTTTTGAAAGCACAGTATTTAGAAATACATTATGGAAAATTTGAATTTGATTTATCCAATTTATGACTAGCATTGAGTCACCAAAAATTTCGATGTGTGCACAGTCCCTTTCTCTTGCAAAAATAAGAAGAAGTTTCAAGGTTTTTTTCCTCCATGTTTATAGAAAGAGAATAACAATTATTAATATTTTAATTTTAAGTTTTTTGGATTTTCTACTTTAAAGTATTTTTACCCCATTTTCATACCACTATAATATATGGAACTGTAATGGATTGAAACAAAAAACCTACATGTGTGATAGTGTCCACCCAAAACATGGTGGATAATGTTTGTCCAAAATGTATGAAATATCTAAATCATAGATAAAATGGACCATATAAGCTTGATTCATAATTTTGTATTTAGGTAAGTGTCAAAAAAATCACTAATCAAAATTATATTATTAAATAGAATAGGGATGGCAAGACATATTTTTTTTAAATTTAAACGAATAGATTTGTATTCATAAAAAGAGTGAGGTTGTGGGATAATTGTCCAATTGTCTATAAGCAATTCATGCAATCTTATCCATAATTTTTCTAGCATTTTCATCTTGTTGATTACATTACCATTTATATACTAGAGAGTCAAAATTTTGCCACTACTATTAACTATTTGGCATATGTATAACCTTAGTTATTGTCCCAAAATTAAGCTTGTACTACAGTTGTTGCTAGGGTTTTAGCCCTAGCTTGTGCGAATGAGCACCTACTAAGGACAATGGATTCCTTAGTAGCAGTTCAATAAGATGTGAAATAAAAGATGCTAAACAATAATGAAAATTAATCTAAACATGTTCATGAAGCAAAACAGTAAAACGTAAATAATGAATTTTATTGATCTGACCTCCAATGTGGAGGTTGGTGAAGCCTGTTGCGCTGATTCGAGAGGTTGCTCCAAGCTCCAGCTGCTCCTTCTCTTTCTCCAATGGTGGAAATGGGTCAAAAGGGGCTCTCACGGTGAAAGTAGCTCAATGGTGAGCTAGGGTTTCAAGAGCAATTTTGGCAAAGGAAGGATACTTGTGATTGTGGATATGAAATGAGGGGTCTCCATCACTTATTTATAGTGGTGGAGTGCCGGTTTAGGGTTAGGGTTTCAGCTGTTTAGGGTTTTTTCCTCCTTTTCCTCATTATTTTATATTTTTTCTTCCTTTTTGGAGATTTTTTGCTTTTTTGGAGGCATTTTAAGCCTTTTGGAGGCTTTTTAGATGGTTTTATGGGTTTTTGATGGAAATATGGTAGGAGAATGGACAAATGAGCCATGTAATGGGGTAGATGAGGTAGTGAACCTTTTTTGGGTGTTAACAACAGTACATATAAAAAGAGTTTAAAAATAATGAGTACCATGACCCTTATTATTGTTCAAATTACTAGTCCTTGATATGTAGCACAATGTGGTTCGTTTACTAGAGAATAGTAAGAATATGGGAGAGAACTATACCCAAATGCAACCTCAATCTTGTCTATCAAATACTCTAGGTAACTCCCAAACCTAGGGGAGAGCCCTTTCAAGGTACCTGCAAACATCAATCAAGAAAATACCTTTCTACAACCTTTATAGCAAAGATCAGTGCCTCATATAGAGTCAAACAATTAATTGAAAAGACAATTTGATCTATCTAGGGAATTAGTTTAATAACACTTTACTTATGCCATCAATCAATTGTAAAATTTAACAAATATCAATTATTACAATGCAGTTTCACATATATCAAGGCAATTCACTTATCCCAAGGCAACCCCCCAAAAAGGTGCGTCGTGGGGGTAAGATGGACAAGGAAGCTAAGACAAATTCGTAGGTGAAGTCAAAAGCACAACAAAGTCGAGGGCAAGAGAGATATAGGGTTTTCATGTTTCCCAAGACAATAGATCCAATAAAGACACTCTTCAAGATCTGTGGATAAACCCACTAGAGAAAAATTGATGGGTGGACCAAAATTTCCAAATTGCATATATTTTTAGTTTTTTGAAATTTATTAGAATTTTTAGGGGTTTTTTGACGATATAACATTTTTAGGGTTTTTTAACATAAAAAAGTGGATTCCCTTGGAGATCTATGGATAAATCAACTAGGGAAAAATTTTAGGGTGGACCAAAAAAAACAAACTTACGACTATTTTTGGAGTTATGAATTTATTTATATGTTTAGGGTTTTAGGGTTGTCTGATTTTTAGGTCTTTTATGCATAAAATTGCAGCAATTAATATAATACAATAAATGATGAAAAATAGAGTCAAAATGACAAGAAACGGGATATGATTTTTGTCTCAATCCCTATGGAATTGAGAGATCTATTTTTAATGTCCCTCTCTTAAGATGTTCCTCTATCACTTGCAAGTTAGGGCATCACCTAACAACCTCAAGGGTTCGGTAGGAGAGCCTAACTAGGGAAAATGAAGGAGTCCAAGGCCCTAATAACAATAGAGAATCCCTATGTAGGACGTTCCCTCCATACCGAGTTAATAAAATATTGATAAAATCCCTAATTAATAAAAATGCAGCATAAACCACCATTTAACCTATCTAGGAGCATAACTTACCGACATTCAACAAGAAGTAAGCAAATAAGAACATTTAGGTCACACTCGTACATGATTCATTCCAACTATTCTAGCATCAACTATGTGCATGTGCAATAAGAAGCCCTATAGCATCATTCCATTCACTTTCAAGCAAAAGAGATCATCCCAAGGGAAGTGCACATCACCAAAGATACTCAAAGAGTGAGAGAAAAAGAAAAATCTCATCTTTGAACCCTTGTCTTATGATTTTACAATGAGGTGAGGTGATCTATTTATATAATTTCATCCTCAACCTTTTCAATTTTTTGAGCCTACAAGTCAACATCAAATTAGATATTTTTAGACTAAATGCCCCACAAGTTAGGGAATAAGCCCTAAAATAGACATAAAATAAAAAATAAGACTAAAATAAAGGCATCACTTGATGGAATAGTGAACTAAAGGGGTACGTCGTGCCCTAACTAACCCCAAAATGTTGTTTATCCCTCAATTCCCTCCTTTCCAAGCTTGTAGGCTCAACTATGGACGGATGATGGCATAGGATAAGGCAATAGAGGAGGGGTTTCTCTGTGTTGGAATGAGGTCCAAGTGGGTGAGGAGGTGTTCTAAATAGGGGACAATAATACTGTACAAGACACAATCACCTCTACATAACAAAAACCAAGGTGGTCATGTGCTCAAGTGGGTCACCCCTAGAAACCTCTGACACCAACCCATGGGATTAAATCCTTGCATGGTGGGGACATACACACATCGAAGGGACAGTCAGTCATCCCACAAAGAAAAATATTTCTAAAAGTGAAACCAAGGGATTCTTCCATTACCAATCCAAGGGGACAATAGCCTCTAATCCAAATATCCATATAGTATAACACACTTTCACCTTTACAAAAAAAAAATTAACCCCTTGCTCTAGGTTTGGCCCTGATGGAATGTTGCAGTAGCTTTGAGGCGTAACAACTAGCTCCAATTGCAGGACATGTGCTCTTCCTAGGAGTGTATGAGAACCCCTAAGGATCTTCTAGGTACCTGTAGACCTACACACACATCTAACAAGAAAGACATCAAATGCATCAGAGGCAAAGGCTTTTGTCTTGCCTTGTTAAAAAAATAAATGCAAATAAATTAAAATGAAATAGCAACAAGTGCAATGCATGGGTAACAATAAATGTTGACTCCAATTGAAACTATATCTACCTACCCTAATTATGATAATAGAAAAGGGTCAAGTGAAATAATACCACTAATGTAGCCACCTGAGTTTATTATCACATTTTCTTCCTTTGTCTTTGGAAACAAACTCGGATAGAACCACATAAAGGATGAACTAAATACATGTTGTTATCTTCTTCATAATGGAACCGAAATGACGAACAACCTCATGAACTTGGAAGCCTTCAAATTTCTACCATGGATAATTATTACCTTCGCAAGTTTATCTATCCATGCTTGCATCGGGCTCAAGTAGACACACCCCCCATCATATATTTGTTATGTGTTGGCTACTTGATTCTGAACTTGGGAGACCACTTGCAAAAATGAGCCTTGGAAAGTTTCCAAAGAATCTTTGAAGGCCAACTGAAATATGTGCCTATACCTTCTCAAGCTTTCTTTTGGACATGAAATGATGTTGCTCGTCTTTGTAATAATCATGTCAATATCACAAATAATATTTAAAATTTTGAGATTGTCAACCACAAAATTCATAACTTCAAATTTTAAGTCAAAAGATAAATAACAAATATCCTGGAAAGGAGAAGTAAATACTATGCCTGCCCACATACTTGTTTCGGTTCCGTTGAAATGTATCATTGAAAAATTACATGTACTAGATGGAAGGGGATACTCAACTTCTGTAATGCCTCTCGAGAGATATCATTGGTAATGACAATCATTTCCCACCCGAAGAGAGAGTAAATCCATCAACTCAATACTTGTAAAGGAAATATCTGTATGACATCCTATATTACCCTTGATACTAGATAGGCATGACTGAACTGAACCCAAAGAAAACTCATTGGAGTTTTGGCTTCCAAAATCTTCTAACTCTTTATCATATTTGAACAACTGTATATGGCGATCATCTATAACAAAAACATGATCCAAATCCTGAGGTGCTTCATCATCAAATGTAATTGCAAAAGGATTGATCCTATATTCATCATTGATCCCATAAGGAGAAGGAACAATCATATCTTTGTCAATTGTACTCTCAACACTCTTGTGAATTCGAGATAGTACTTGGAGAGCTTCCTCACTCAATTTTAGATGTATAATAAGAGCTTGCTCTAGTTGAAAAGGATCAAGGACCCGCTCTTCGAAATATGTGAGACCCTAAAGCTCAAATTTAATGTTGCTTATCCTCGAATAATCATAGTTAGGTGGGCCCAAAAATTCCCAATAATCATCACTTTGCTCCTTCTGCATAGGAACTATATTTCCTTTTTCCAAGAGTCTCAAAATATCATAAGGCTCCCCAAGACAAGGAGGACTCAATGTTTCTTCATGTTCCTTGATTGAGGCCTCTTGGTATTTATATTCTTCAAGGGTACCTTCATCTTCATACATAAGGTCGAGAATATTATTGACAAGATCTTGAACCACATTTTCTTCAAGCAAGCCTTTCGAGGACCAATCTTCATCATGGACTTGTTCAACAAGGTCTACTTGATGGTATTTGTCAATGCATTGATATTCGTCATGGCACCCTTCTATATCAATCATCAATGGATCATAAAGTCCTCGCATCTCTTGAATCCTAGTTATCCATTATTCCATGTTGTTGGGACACCAATATTTATAGAATATTCCATCAAGTCTACATAAGATGAATTTGTCCTTGCTTCAATAGATTCATGCCACTTCTCGACATTACCCTTAAAACTGAAAGATAAAAATTTAATCATGTCATATTCATAAAGAATGCCTTTCTCATCCGTGAACTACATAAAATATTCATGGCCATTCAAATTTGGAACTTCATAGGGATTTACATATATTGGTTCATGGGGAGGAGCTCAAATTTTTGAAAATTGCAAATGGCCATCCATGTAATAATTTGTCATGTTGCATGAAATTCTTTAATGGTTTTTTTTCAATAGCTGAGAGCTTGTGTCTTACTCTCATACTTCTTTCATTTTTTCTTCAGAGGATTTGTTAGAAAAAACTTGCCAAATTAGTACTCAAAAACAATATTGTCGAAGAGCAAAAGAGAGAACTTATCTCAACTTCACGAAAGTCCTCATATGTTCCTGAAAATAGATTTAGCCCTGGTGCCAAATGTTGCATTGCTTGCCAGAATTCTTGTTAGTGGAGTTTCCATGTAATATCTACAATATTAGTCCTTAACAATAATATTTTCAAAACACCAAGCAAATACTTACAAGCGTGATCTTCTAGTTTTGGATCAAATTTATTCCAAGAATCAATAACCAACTTTTTAAAATCTTGATCCTTCGACCAAGTTGGACTAAATTTCAAGAGAGCATGTGGTTTATCCACTCCAAAATTCATCTCTATGAGTGTGGGAAAGTCATCAAATAGAATATATTTCTCAACCCAGGATCGATAACTACACAAAGATAGGAGAGATTGATGAACCATGAATTTTTTCAATTCCTTTGCAATATCACCATCCCCCAATCTGTTATTGCCCCAGGTTGTCATGATTTCCAAAGGTTCAACATCAACCATACCCATAGATTCATAAATATCTAAGAAGGAGACAACTAAATGATAATCCTGAGTCCAATAGCCCCATGTATCTCTTCTATTCAAAGTAAGTGTAAAGTCACCCCCCATAATAAGCTCCTCAACCCTCATATAGTCATAAGCTAAAAGAGATGACCAAAATTCTTCACGGCTCTCATAAGGGCCATAAATATTAAGTAGTTACAAATATTTGTCCAATTCAAGGTTGTGAACCATTGTACATAGACCTGCAAAGGTTGAAAAGGGGTTAATTAGTGTCAGAGAGGAGTTTTGACCCTATCCCTAGACCACCTAAGTTGTCAAAAGCATCCAAAGAAACAAAGTTCCAGTTTGCAAGCATATTTTTTAAAATTTCTTGGCATTATCGCCTCCACTCATTGTATCTTGAACAAAAATCACATTAGGTTTAGTTGAGACCAAAATCATTTTGTGGGTCACTTTTTAGCTTGACCCCTAAGCATCATATATTGCAAGAAAGGATTTTCACGGTACACACCCACCTGGGGTGTTTGATGCTCTAAGAAACCCTAACAAAAGACTTTGCTTTCCTTGATTGACTTCCCAAATAGCTTGATCTTGTGCTTGTTTAATGGTCTATTTGCAACATGCTTTAGAGCACCCAAGATCCTTCATAGTATCAATCACCAAACCTACAAGCTATGAACGAAGGTGAGCATATCATGTGGATTTGGGCTTGAGATCGTAGTGACCTCCTCCCTTGATTCTAGAGGGTGACCCTTCATCCCTAGGGCCACCATAGGATCTCAAAAGAGTCTGCCTGGATATATCTATTACCTTTAAATCATTTGAGATATTGGTCACCAAATTTCATGGAGGAAAAGATCCACCTACAATGGGTGGAACCATCGAGGATGACCCCATCAAATTTAAGCTTCCCACTAGATCAAGAACTAATTCGAATCCCTTGAAATACCCATCAAGTTAACTAAATTTTCTTAGAAATATCAATTGTATTAAGAGTGACTACCATGGGATCCAATGATGAATTGATCAACTTCCACACGTCATTTCATATCTCCTTTTGAGAAGGGGATTGATAAAAAAAATCAAAGGATAGAGGTTTAAGGGAAACCTTACCCTCCATAGGAATGAAAAGGGAGATGATGTGGACCCCCTCTCTTAGGAAAGAGTCATATTTTAGGATGAAAGAGGGAGATGCATCCACCTGATTTGCTTCGTCACTCTCAAAAGGAGGGAAGGATGGGGGAGCAGAAGAGGAACCCTTCCCACTAGTGTTGCAAGTAACCTTATGAGACTTTGCTCTCCAAAAACATTTCATGAAGGGTTTGTCATAGTCATAAACTATGTGACCATTTTGATGGAAACACACACACTAAAAATGGAAAATAATATAGTCAAGGATCTAGAGGTGCTTCAAATAACCTATCTCAATCTCCATAGACTCCAAAATCCCTAGTCTCACATCAATTTCAACTAATATTTTTGCAACATTTCGAGCATTTGCAGACTTGTAGGAGTCATCAACGAGGATTAAAGTACCCAATGAGTCACCAATATCCTTCAAGGAGTGGTTGTTACATAATTCCATTGGCAACTGAGGCAACTTAACCTAGACAAATGTGGCTCAAACAAATTCATTGTGCATAAAACCTAGGATGCCATGGCTTGATTGACAAATAGTCCTTGTCACAAAACCAAAAACCTCATAGAACTTTATTTGCATCATTCTGAGTTTGGAATATAAAATGTTGGAGAAGGTGAAGAGGAACATATCAACTAGGGTTTTCCCCAAGAAAAGTATGATATGTTCCATCTAAACCTCCTTTCCCACAACTAGGTAAATCCTGCCTTCTCAAGACTTTATCACCTTCTTTCTCTTTCGACTCCCCCCCTTTACCCTTTTTGAGAACCCTCATTACATAAATTAATCTTCTCAGGACTCAACTTGAAGTGAAATTTAGGCCTCCAAACCCTCCATAGGCATAACAGAGGGAGAGGGAAACACCACTTCAAGGTCAAGAACCTCCTGCAGAAATGAAAAACCCTTTCTATTAGGCGGAGGAGGGTGTTGAGCATCAAAATCAATATTTATGTAAAGAGGTACATTAGCCTCAACGGTTTTTCAACCAAAACAAAAAATATATGAAGGAACTAGACTCTAGCTAGAGCATTTGGACAGAGAAGCGTTGACATGAGCCTTCAAAACATTCACCTCCCCCCCCCCCAACTTCCCACTTTGTTCACAAGGTTGAACTCCTTTGACACAAGTAAAAGAGCTCCCACGTGTCCGAAGATGTATTTTTCTAACAAAGGGTCTTCATTATAGACCACTAAGGGGTCATATTCAATAATTTCACCAAATATTTCAGTATAGAGGGTTAGAGTTTTGCAGTGTCCATCCAAACCCTAACAATCTCCATACAATCTTTGCATCCAAAGTAGAGGGGTTAACTTCAGAATTTTCAATGGGACAGAATACCCTATACAAACATGGGTTAAACCAAAAAGGAGTCTCAAAAATACTCTTTTCTATTTGAAATAGAATAGCCCTTCAGATTAATGGCATGACAACCTTTCAACAAGCTTTAAAATATTTTAAATAACTTTATGGTAAATCTTTTTTATTATTTAATTTCTACGTTTTCTTATTCTAAAGCAATAATGATAAAAAAAAATCCATTCTAAATGATGTGTGTTTTCCCAAAAAAAACAAAAAAAACAAATGCCATTCTCTTTTAAAAACACACTTATAAAACAATTCTACAAAGATTTCAAAAACTAAATGAGCATAGTTACAATTAATGAAACAAAAATAATCTTCAATTAAAAAACGAAGCTTCTTCTAATTTTCATTCAAAGTTAAGAACTAGCTAGACTTATTATTATATAATCCACATTTAATGATTGGAATGAAGATCAATGCACACTTATTGCAAAACAATAAAAGTTTTCTTCAATATTAAAACTTTTTGGTTGACAAGTACCTTCTCAATATTTACTTGGAGTGAAAAAGGGCTTTTACAAAAGTGTTCCAAAAAAAGATTCTTTATCAAAGTGTTCTAAACAAAAGCCTAATGCAAAAAAAATCCTTCTTTTTTCTGAGAAGGAAGATTAATGGAACTTATGTCAGCTTTGCCTTAGTTGAAGGTATTAGAAGATAATTATAGGTTTAAGGTATTAGAATATAATTACAAGTTTAGGTATGTGTGTATTCAACATTGAGGATCTCACATGTCCATTGGTTTGTCATGGTGATGATGATACATTTTTCTTCTTAAAAAATTTGTTAGAAGTGTTGTCCAAATATGATGATAATCAATACTAATGAACTAATTTAGAGAGAGTTGAGCATAATGTACTCATTTTTATGGCATGGACTTTTTGAGGTGTGGGATTTTCTATTAGCTACCTACTTGTTAATATCATGGAGTCCCTTTAACCAAGGAACTAGGGTTTCATCAAACTAAACTCCTGTCTCTTTTTAATCTACCTATAAAATAAGATCTGTGAATCAAGCAAATAATTTACCATGCATAGAAACATGCATTTATTTATCTTAACAAATTTGATTGAAGATCCTTTTTTTGTGGCATATTTTATCTACTGCGGATGGTTCTCGAATCGGAATTGAAACATCGACTTAAAAATGACTACTGCGGATTTTCCGGAAAAAACCTACATCAACATATTCTATCTAGTTTAAGGCCATGTTCCAAGGGTGGATTGTTTAAGATAATCTTTGAGGTGGCCTCAAAGTTCACACAACATATTGTAAACTTGTGTTAATCAAACAAATGCAAACTAATTTGTACTTTCTTTTGGAATACCTATTCAACTACTTGGGTAAGTAACAAAGTTGTAGTTTCTCATTTAATATACATATAGGTAGGTATGCTATAACTTAGAAGAGAAAGAACATAGGTGCTTAATATGTGTTCAAATGTTTTGACATATATGTTTTTTCAATTAATAGGTTGATTTTCATAGAAAATTGTTAAAATATTTGTTTGCTCACCTAGAAACATCCTTGGTATTATTTCATCATTTATATGACATGACACCCATATTCAATAGAATGAATCAAACAAACACCTTTGGACATCTCTTTGAGTTAGTGAGAGTTGATACTAGTAGGTTTATTTAGTAGACAATATTTCATAGTATGTTGTGGTAGGGATCATTGTTTCATATTGCTAACCTAGTTGAGGTGTGCCTTAAATCTACATATTTTAGATTCCGTGGTGACATTTATGAATAAACTAATGGCATAGAAATGGGTTCCCCACTCTCCCCCATTGTATCAAACAACTTTATAGATCATTTCGAAGAGGTAGACATCAATAGTTCTCCAACCAAACCAAAATAATGGAGATGTTATGTTGACAACACCAATTTCATTTGGCACACGGAAAAGACAAGCTAGAAGAATTTCTTGCCCACATGAATAACCAATCGAAAGATATACAATTCACTATGGAAACTGAAGATAACAAAACTCTTATGTTCCTAGATTCCCTTCTCAACTGGAAAGAAGATGGATTCCAAGTACATCACATATACCAAAAAAAGACACAGATAAATATATCTAGGTTGACTCTCATCATCACACGTCTCAAAAATTGGCTTTATAAATACCCTAACAACTAGAGCCAAACAAATATATGATGCTGCACATTTGGATCAAGAGTTAGAACACCTAGTGAATGTTTTTAAAAGTAATGTCTATGATGAGAAACAAATCAGAAAAACCATAGACAAGTCCCAAAAAACAAGATGAGTTGAAGGAAGAAAAAATGACAACATTATAAAATCTATAAAACTTCCTTAGATCCAAGGACAATTGATAAGATAGCCAACATATTATGAAAGAAACAACTCATGGGTTGCTTTCTCACCATTGAATATACCTTACGAAGTATACTCAACCATGCAAAAGATCGAAATGAGCCAAATAAAAACAAAGGTGCTTACTATATCCCATCTGATTGCGGAAAGGTATACATTGGTGAAACTAGTTGCTCTATCCAAACTAGGTTAAAAGAACACAACGCAGTCATTTTTCATGGACGCATGAAGAATTCCACATTGGTCGGCCATTCCTTGACCTCCAAGCACAACATTCTCCTAAATAATGTAAAAGTGATGCAGTAGGGAACCTCAAATCGCCATATACCAACTGCTTTTCCAAGGAATAGTTTTTTCTACATTTAGAAAACCTCTAAATCTGGAAACTCGGCCAAATATTTCTTCTTTAGGTCAAAATCAGCCTCAAACTAACTCAATCCACAACTCTGATTCTGCAACTTCATTTTCACAAACTCAATTTCGCAATCGCCCTTTCCACAATTACCTTTCTGCAACAGCCTTTCCGCAATTGCGATATGAATTTCTCAAACTTCAAAAATGACTTTTGCAATTTTGCAGCCGCAATATTCTTTCCGTAGTCGGGTTGCGGATTGTGGACGTGCCTTCCAACTTTTCCCAAAATGGGATTTCACAATATCTTCCCGCAAATATCTTTCTGCAATTTCTGAGAGTCATCGATCTCTTGCAGAACCTATCTCTACCGTCGATCTGCTATCACCTGCAGAAATTCACTTTAACTTTACGGCTCTCTTATCTCCCGCGTATGTTCACTTTACAAATATTTTCACCATCATCGATCCATCTTCTCTTCTTTAATCTGGATCGTCCAATATTAACTATGATTTATGTAATTCTATGTCAATTTATCAGAGAATCGATCAATCGGTATCAACCCAACTTCCTCGAGCTCGTCATGGTTCAATTCTGAACTTCACTTCTGTAAAATGTTTACAAAGGAGCATCGATCTTCTCAGTGATCGAGGACATGGGATTTACTTATGCGTTTCACGCACAGAGTTCCATCAAACTATCTTTGTAACCTTCCATTCTCAAAATCCCTAAATTCTGAATATGCCACACATAAATCTATCAACCATTAACAAAGGTTAATTAAGCATTCAACTCATAAAATCATACACTCAAATAAAACTACAATTACACGGACATACATCAAAATAGGCTTTCCTTCATTCAATACAAAGAATCTGTACATTCACAATTAACTCAAAACCTACGTTCTGATCCTATTAGATCTGGTACAAACACAACCAACTATCTTGGCCTAATTTCTCCCTGATTTGGCCACCTCTAGCCAGATTTACATTGTTTAGCTACACCCCCTTGCTACTCCTAGCTACTTCTTGGCTACTCTTTGGCTACTCTCTGACTATTTGTTTTTTTCCTCGTAAGCTTACATACATATATATAGAAGGATTCTGAAACCAATATTGCTTCAGATCCAATAAACCCTCAACAATCTACTAACTAATTATAAATAACGCAAACTCTTAAGCCTATCCTATGACTCACTGCCATTAGATGAGGGATTTGTTGCATAACTCACACTTTGACTTAATGACTCACATCAATGAGTCATCATACATCTAGAACCACACTTGAACATAGGTTTGTTTACAATATTTTATTCCAAGGACTATTAATTGAGGAAATGAGTACCCCTTCTAGGTCTGATCCAAACGTAGGACTTGGATTTGGATGGAGAGCAAGATGCTCCTGCATCAAAAGCCATCATCAACATTGATCAATACACAAGAGGACCAGTGAGAGAAGCCATAGAGATTGAGAAGCACCCTCAGAACATCAATCATGATGACAGATGGAAGCTAAGCAAATTGTAGACACGTATTATCAACCTATTAAAAAATACCATTAACTAATCAACCTAGGCTAATTATTCTAGATATAGGAAAACTAATATTTTCAATATTGATTAAAATCAATCATTAAACAATAGCCACGTGGTGGCAATGTCCTTGACATTGCTACTAGCTTTACGACCAACTATTAATAGGAGTTGTTTGCAATAAGATGTAAATGCAACCTTATCGTGACCAAATACTATCATTTATTTCCATTTAAAAATAATAAGCAATAGTTGAAAAGCTTCTATATTATATCACCCAAAAACTAAATATATCCCTCATGATCTAAGTGTGTTAACATAAATAAATAACCTTCCTTGCCAACTACTCCTGTCGTAAAACCTTCAAATTCCAAAATATTTAATAGTAAAAACTTGACCATAAAACATTATTGCACATATTATACATTAGAATCTCTAAATAATTAAGTGGCCAATAAAATCACATGTAATTGTTATGTAACAAATCACAAATACTTCTAATATATAAACTCATATTTAGACGATTCAAGATTATTCTTAGAATTGATGGATAACTTGGTTCACTCCACACTTTGGCTTATCTTATCCACACTTTACATGTTTATCATTATTATGAAAATGATAAATACGAATGCTTGAAAATATACATAAGAGCCATGAGGTGGCAATGTCCCCGAAATTGTCACTTAGGTTAAGCTGAAATATCTTGTTAATTGTAGTTAGCCAATGCTTTAAAACTATTAGAAATGGACTTTTAACTTGACAAACATTAAAATGGGGTGTCATTGTGACAAAACAAACTACAATATCATTTCTTTTTGGCATGGTATAAGGTGCATTCCTTCTACTCAATAATCTAAAACCATTACTCTAAATTGTAATGGGTACTTTGAATATACCTCTCAATAATCTAAAACCATTACTCTAGATTGTAATGGGTACTTTGAATGTACCTCTCAATAATCTAAAACCATTACTCTATATTGTAATGGGTACTTTGAATGTACCCAAATGGGGATAGTCTCTTAGGATCATGATACTTTTTTTATCTAAAAGGATTTAGATTTATTTTTTTCCCAACAAAATCTTGAGATAACAAATCCAACAAAACAATTAAAGCATAATTTCATGATTCAAAAAGAAAACATTTATTTTTTTCACATCCCGATGGGTCCTCTGAATGGATATTAAACCTCCAAAATTCCCCAGGCCTCTAGTAACATGTGAAGGGCAATCCTCAACCGACCATATTATTAATGACCATATTTTTCAACGTCAACCAACTCTTCTTTATCAGTGAAGACAATTATTTGTGTTTCTCCTCTACAAAGAGTAGTTTTAAAATGATTTGAAATCTACCTGTTTTAAATATTGAGTGAAAAACTTAATAAAAAGTTATCAAGAAAATTGGTACAGCTTTTGTTGAACAATAATTGAATTTTTTTTTACTATCTTATGGTTCAAAACCTAAAAATTGATTAATGAATATGTTAATTTATTTTAGATTATAAAAGTATTGAGTAAATTGTTAAGTCTATTAATTCAACTATTTTTTGAACAGTTTTTTGAGAATCAGTAAGAATTTTATTTAGAGATATAACGTTTTTTTTAATAGATAAAATATTTAACAACTTGTTTTAAAAACAATTGTAACTTAAGGTCGAAACTTACTTGGTGGAAAAATTGCATCCAAACACAAACAACCAATAAACACTACAATTGGACAACATCCTTGGGAAGCGGATTTGAAGATTTCAGTGACTTGGAAGGAATGGATCCTCTTACCTTTTTTCTTTAATTCTTTCCCCTCATGAAATTGTAATGCTAATGTTAGATCAAGAGGAGCTTTTGAAGGCAACAAAACGTAATTCTTCAGTTCTTGTTCTACACTTCGGTTCTTATATTCTTCTGGAATAGCAATGGATTTTTCTCTTGCATTTCTATTGATATTTTCCACACCTTTTCTGTCCAAATGAATGTACATGCATGTCTCCAATGTTGACAAATATTTCACTACGAGATCGGAAGGGCTACCTGGTCTGGGATCAACATTATGTAAAAAAAATCACCATAGGGAGATCGATCAGCTTGTCAACTAGGATAAAAAACCCATTAAGCTCTAAAACCAAGAAGATGTGACTAACTACTAATGCCTTTTGAAAGATTCTCGAGGCGACCTAATTTCACTCCTAATATTTTAATTAAATACCGTCACGTTTAACTATAACTTGTAAAAACGAATAAAACATGATTGAACTAACCCGTAGCTTTAGTAACTCAATCAAATAGCCAGCTATTTAATTTTTTAATATTTTACCTATATGGGTAGGTGCCACGCACTGCCATTGCATGGATATTCATGGATCATAGGCTTTCCTTTTAGGGTGGACAGGTGCCACGCACTACCATTGCATGGGCATGGGTGGCTCATAAGCTTTTTCTTTCAAGACAATCTATGTTAAATGCAAGTCATAAATCAAATCAACATAGCACAAGTTTATTGAATAAATTTTGAACAACAATTGAAGAAATATGGAACACCAACAAAGAAATTTAGAAAATCACTTCAGAAATTGAGGTAAATCACTACATCAGTTTGTCTTGGTTTCATGGTTTATTTAGGATTTCTCTTACATGCAAATATCATGGGTAGAAGAGATAACTTGAGTTCATGATCTAACAAGGTTAAGAAGATTTTAATTTCTTCTTAGTTGTTAGATATAAACTAAGCTTACAGTAAACTACTGAATTATTTAAATAGATATTTTGCATGAGATCTGCAAAAGATTTATCACATTCCAGCGACACACACGAGAAAATTTTTAACATGCCAACGACACAAGAGAAGAGAGTATGAGTTTTCTTTTAAAGCAGCAGGAGGTGACAAAGAAACGATTCCAAGCTATAGAAATAACCATGTTTAATTTTTTAAGATAATTGCCCAAAAAACTAACTTTTTCCATGAAACATCATTTATTATTTACATATAGACAATTTTTCCTATGGAAATAAGTCATATTTCCTTACCTTCACCAACGGATTCACACATAGATGAAGATGCATGCATGGGATTGCATGCACATGAGACAAACTAAGAACTACTATTAAGATAAGCTCTATGGCACAAAATTAATGTTTAATTTATGAATCTATGTTTTCCCATAATCTATTGAGATGTGTTATTTTACTATATTGTGTTTATCAATTCAATAATATTAAATTACCTTCTACGTTTTCCCTAGAATTGATTCATGTGTTTATACCAAATCGTGCTTATCCATTCACAACAAAACAGTATAAAATTTCCTTCAGTACATGATTTTACAGCCAGATCTCTCAAAGAATTTTTTGAGCATTTTCTGCATTTTTTTTAGTTTTAGTGTATATAGAAGATTAGCTAAGGTAGATGATAGTGAACGCCCTTTCAGTCTATTTCTAACACTTACATCCTATATCAATATTCTACAATAACATGAATAAATATGTATTACCTGGTATTTCCATCAACCTAAAATACATTTGGCTTGAATCCTAACTTTAAAGCTTCATTGTGAAGTATATATCTTAGAGTTTCTACAAATATTTTGAAGTGTCTACAAAAACTACTGACATGCTTTTTAGAAATGGGTATAAAAAATCACCAAATATTGTGCATGTCATAATTAATTCACCTATTTTGATCATCTCCCTTTGTACAAGGAACCAAAGATTAAAGATACATGAATTGGAATTAAATAAGATCACCCAATAAAAAATTCCTGCTTTCTTCAGCCGTAAGGTACTAAAAACTATGAGATGCCTCATTGGTGGTGGTGTCAATGGGATTCGATCGTGGTCATCAGAAAAAAAAAATTCCAAAACCAAATGCTAATGAAGTTCAACACCTTCACAACCCATCAATTTTTTTTTTCTAAACATTCAAATTCCTTGCACATACTCTGCATTTACTCAAGAATAAAAGTTGCCTAAGGATTCTAAGCATATGCAGATAGACCACCCACAACATTGGGATTTTTTTCCCATCACAATACAGAAACAACAAATGCCACAAAAAAGCAATTACATATGCAAATTCGTAGAGGCTCTAAGATGCTTCACTTATGCTTGATGAAAAAATGATCCTTGTAAAAACATGATTTGGATCCCAAACTCCAAACTCAATCTACAACTCCTAACTATATTACTCCACACTCCACTTTTTAAGAGCATTGAACATGTCAAATATCAGTATCCTAGTTATGATTACGTGCGACATAAGCGTTGAGAGATGCTTAAATGCGATTTGCAATTTCATGTCATCTTACGTTATGAGACTAGTAAGCATAATCAATAAGGTGCCTTCCTGGGAACAAGACCTCCTGGGGGTGGAAGATAGAACATTAGTCACCATAGATGTTGATAATTGTAAAAATAAGTCAATCAATTGGAATGTCGCCAATCAAAAGGACACAGTTGATCAGACCACCATCAAGGGATTCATGGATGATAATTTATGGCCTACTTTTCCCTGGGATGACAAGTTGCCACCATCCCAACATCTAAAAGGAGGTAGTTCTAAATTTAGGAAAGGGAAGAAATAGAAGGGTACTTGTTTTTAGATACCTCGCATCATGGCCAACCTTATTTTGAGGCATGGCTAAGGGATTAGTCTAATAGCCCAAGTAATCTACTAAGAATTTAAGATCAACTAGCAAGTTTTTTGAGGTAGGTGGAATCTATAAATAGAGGATGCATTAAGAGCACAAAGGATCAGAAATTTTTTTTTATTGTTAAGTTGTTGGAATTTTGAGAGATCAAAACCCCATATTGTAATAGATTCATTTGGTTTTGTCTAAGAGGGATCTATAACATTGGTCCTGTCTTTCTTTCCTCTTCTCTTATTCTCCATCTTTTTTTGCAAGCATGAATCTAAGGGATCTATAACATTGGTCTCGTCTTTCTTTCCTCTTCTCTTATTCTCCATCTTTTTTTGTAAGCATGAATCTAAATAACAGACAAATAAAAAGTGAGTCAATAAGGCCTAGGAATAACATTTTATAGTCCCCTCTGGTGCCAGTGCTGTATTAAATGAATTGTTGAGTTGTTGTAAATAGGACCAAAGCGACTTGCCACTAATGACTGAATAAATATCAAACAAGTTATGTAGGTTTCCCTTTCATTTTTTGTTCCATATTTGTTGAATGAATTAATGGATCTATGTTTGCTTGCATACCCATTTAATTTTTTCCAGTCAATATGAGAAAGTGGTTTTTATCCTCCTCTTGAATATGTGTTCATTCCTTTTATCATATTTTCTTCTAAGGATGAAATCGCGATTATGATGCCCTTATAAAATAAACCAATTGATTATATGTCTAGCACTATTCAATAGCTAAACCCAATCAATACAAAGCAATATAGACACCACCTTTTTTGTATTTTGTTGAGGTAATAACAATGTATCTTTCTACAATAAAATGAGTCTGCACTTATTAGAATATATCTTAGATATTTGAAGGTACCCCACCTCTATATTTTGTTGAGGTAATCACAATGAATCTTCTAAAACAAAACAGTATACACTTATTAGAATATATCTTAGATATTTGAAGGTACCCCGCATACAACCCAAGAGCCGACTTCAAGTTATAAAGTGGCATTGGAAGGTTTCCCACACCTTATGCCATGGCATTCGTCCATGTGAAAGCAAGAAAAACCTTCGAGACAACAAGGTCCATCGCCCTTATTTCTCAACTTAACTGGTTTATAGGGTCCACTTATGTTAGGTGCTAAATGATTTGCTAAAACTTAAGCCTCGTTTGTGAGGTTACTGAGTTATTTTCTCTTTTTAATGGGTTGTAAAGTGAATAAAGTTGTTACAAGGACTCTGCAACAAGCATAGAATTTCAGAAAAGTAATAGACAACAATCATAAACCATCATCAAGCCTAGTGACTCAACAAATTTCATCAAGTACACATGCAACTCAGATAATTCATCACAAGTTTCCATAGAAAATTGCCAAAACACATCAATTACAATTAATTTTGATATACAAACCAAAATGGCTAAGGCATTGATATTTTGGAAAAACTTTAGTGTAAATGTGAGATAATAAAAGATTTTAATGGATGAAAGGACGAGGAAAATATGAGCAAATAAGGAAAATCCAGGGCTCATCAAGTTGGATAGAGGTTTCTCTCCTTCAGTTGATTACAAGATTGAAGCATTTTTTACCAGTCAATCAAAGCGCTAATTCACAGGACATGTATACAGCTCAGAGTAGGAAAACATGCAAAAAACATTATAAGGACAGTTGAGGCTTCTCCCAGAGACAAACTTGTGGAGACGATACCTTGCTATGGTAGTGCAAATAACAACTGACATAGAAGGAACTCAATCTCAAATTGTCAAGATGTAATATTGATCTTTCCAAACTGGCTATTGTTAATTTTTGGATTTTAGAATGCATTTCAAATTCCTTTACTTTCAATTTTGAACGAAGTCCAAGAACGTCATTAGACATGAATAAACTATAGAAAGGTAAGATAAATGTAATCACGGTAAGCTCAAGCCCCCAAAGATGTTGGAGGCTCTTATTCACCAAGATCCCCTGCATCAACCTTTGGTGTTATGGACTAATAACAGTGCAAGTGAAATAATCAAAGTATCTTCAAATCAATACCTCAAGTTAGCAATTACTACAAGATAAAAATAAGCAAAACCAAAATCATCTAACATAGGATAACATCGCATGCATCGTATAGCAAACCTTATGTTCAAATGCTATGTACCCAAATCTAACAAAGAAATCAAGAAACAAGATTTACATAGCAATGCACATCACAAAGTAACCTACAAGTCACATTAATATGTATTAAGTTTTATTAAATAAGTTATTAACATTTAATATCTAATACTTTTAGATATTAGCACATTTAAACACTGCCATACAACAACAAAAACAATTATCAAATTATTTGAGGTTACTAAATCATGTAAATGTGTTAAGAATAGCATAGCTGCATATGTACCAATTATAGTTCCATGAAGTAAACCATAAGACAATGGTGTAACTGATAGCTCAAGTTGCTCCTTTAAAAACAGATAAACGTGACCAACAAGCTCATCGGTGTCCCCATCCAATCCACTAAATGAAAATATATTATTACCGACATACAAAGTTGTATATCTCCTGAAATGGAGATGCACTTGTCAATATATTTTCATAGGAGAATTGTACAAGAGTGTTTAAGGAGGTGAAATCAAGAACCATAAGCATGCCCTACATTATCACTTGGTTACCTCCGGATATATGTAATAAAGCAAATAAAATCATGATACTACAATTCTCAATATTTTCCTTTGGTTACCATAAAAATAATATATACATCAGTATAGCACTTAAGACCATTGGAGAACAATCATTGCATTCCATTCATTCTGATATGCAAATTTGAGAAACCCAAAAAAACACCAAAATATGGCATACAAAGAAAAATTTCAAAGTAAATTACTAAATTCTTTAGCTAACTGTGAACACAGACATAGACATCTTCTGTATTTACTATTTAGGCATTAAAATTGTATTTTTGAGCTGAAGGATATGCTGGAAAATCCTCTGATAACATCCCTCACTGCATGCATATTCACTATTCTAAAATAGCTGCGGTTTAATTTTACAGATGCACACTACATGCTATATATATATATATATATATATATATAATTTGAACGACTAATATTTTGATTTTTATTTTTTATTTTTTAATTATATGAAGACCAAAGAAGAAGTTTAATGAATACTTTGAAATAATCCCAAAAGACAGAGATCCAAGGGTAAGACGAGAGAAGAATATGGTTTTATTTATTGACAAACTTAAATTGAGAAACACATAACATAAGCTAGTACATTTCATACCCCAAGCACTTGATCCTATGGATAATGTACTTGAAAAATGCAAGTGCATTAGACTACATAAGTACCCAAAAAAATCCTATTTAATTAACCCTCATTATTAATGAGTGAAAAACCCCTAAGCTATTGTTTTCAATAGTAGTTTTATAAAAGAAAATAAAAGTTTATAAAAAAGTAAAAATAACAATTTCTTCATAGGTTACACTTATGCACGATTTATTAGTTTATTATGATTTTCATGTTATATTTTTCTAATACAAATCTTTATTACCCTAGTTCCCTCACCTTAATGTAATTAGATGTTAAAGATCAAAGTACAATAAAAATATCCTCGTCCTTGTTATTCTCAGTGACCAAACTCTAATTAAAACATAAATAGTACAATTTCAATCTTTTGCTCTCCTACAAGACATTGCTCTAAATAATATTGGTGCATTCTACAACCTGCTCCATGAGATTCAAATTCAAAAATATATGCAGGTTCCATACATATAACATCAATTACTAACTGGCATTGATCCTCAATGCAATCTTATAAACTCGGGCGATTTTTGGGAAATTTAATCCTTGGAATTCTTAATTTAGTTGTTAATTTCTGGTCCATGGATGTAATTTATACAATCCTTTTAATGATCTTAAAACAAAAATAAATTATTTTGCATATATTTGACAGTGGGTTTATTGCTAGTTTGAATTGCTATATGTTTAGTTTCAATTTGAGATTTTAATTGAGCAAGTTGTTCATAATTGTTGTTGCTAACAGATTTTCTCCAGCAATTAAAACTGGAACAACTCATTAACATGGAAAATAGAGACACACGTCCCTCTACATGGATTCATGTGGAACAATTCTCAAATTTTATTTTTCCTCAGTATCACCCATCGTAATAAATTGTTGGAATTAAAAAGAAAGTTGGAATACAAAGAATTGATGTACAACATGACAGGTATGGGTGGTGATATGACATAATTTACTATCCCTTTAGTAGTATAGGTAAAACTAGACAATGCGTATGAAAAGCTGAAGCTATCAATAAAACTCTGGCTGCAATTTAATAAAAACATTTACATTATTATATTATTTTACATGTATAAGATCAAATTTCAAAATTTGAATAATCATAATTAAATATTTAAACTTAAAGTTTCTGTTTAGTGATCATAACCAAATATTTAACGTTAACGTTGAATGGGATCGTTGAAGTATTGTAGGGTATTTAAACTTAAGGTTTATGTTTAGTGATCATAACCAAATATTTAACGTTGGCGTTGAATGTGAGCGTTGAAGGATTGCAGGGGATTGATGTTTAAAACTTGGAACCACTTTTGATTCCATATGTTCAGTAATATGCCCCATTGTTTTTGGCTACAACTAAGAACAACAAGATATAAAATAAAATAAAATAGCTTATGAAAAGAGCTCATGGGCTCTCTCATATAAATTTTGTTTTCACACTTGAAATAGCAAAAATATTATTTTTATTATGGGGAAAAAAGCAATATATTGGATTCAGGTGGATAGATTGTATGATAACACTAAAGGTAAGGTTGTTTCTTGCTATCCCTCCCATATAAGTCTATAGTTGTACCTTCTAAGCGCTTCATGAAGTTCATGGTATGAGCTTCCCTCATAAGGCACGGAAGTGAAGTGTTGTGATTCAGGATTTTAAATGTTGGAGTAGTACAAATATGGTAATCTAATACAAAATATTTATTATGTGTTGCATACCATTTCATAGATACAAATATACAAATAGTGGCATAGAAAGAGACAGAGACCTTACAAAGAGACTTTACGAGTTGATCATTCAAAGCTTGCTTAAGAGCCCTCCCTCCGGGTTGTTCACAGTCTTTAATTTTTATTCTATATTAAAAGGGAAATGGGTTTTTCAATTTTTTGTATTTCTAATTTGGAGGTCGTATTTCGTGTGATTTCCTTGCCCATCCAACTTAAAAACCGAAAACCAACACTATCGATCAGGGCACAAAGCTGGCCCTGAAAAATAGCACATTCCCAAACCTTCTTAAATAAACTCCCAAACATGAAATCCCACTACACAAGCTCGATGCAAAACAACATAAACCCTCATAACAAATTACTCCAATACCACCATTAATAGACAGAGACGACATAATCCAAAATTCTACTGCAATTCATTCCATTTTATCAGACTTGAAGACAGGACAAACACGAAGAATATGATGCAACATGACTGAGCTTACCCTTCCCAGCAGAGAGAGGTAAGAACAAATTAAATAAAAGACACTCTACATTATCTAGACTATCTGGAATGTCAAATACACATGAAAAAACCAAAGAAAAATATACATTTATCTTCAAAACACTACAACTTACAAAGCTTGCTTCATCTTCTCGAACTTCTTATTCTCCACTTCTTCTGTAAAACTTCCCTTTTTTTGATCACATGAACTACTATAGAGGAGGCTCTCTTACCATTTCTTTACACGATACATTCAGCTGGTACAACACAACTAAGCAAAAGCAACCCTTTATTGGAAACACACAGAAGGAGAACACGACCAACAACAACTTGGCCTACATATCAAATGAACCTAAAACAACATATCAAACGAACTTGAAACAACATGGGAGTTTCTTAGACCTACATTAAGCATGTACAATGGATACCGAAAACCGCCCTTATCAATAATGAGAAGACAATATAACAAAATAGGCTCGAAAACATAACCTAGAAGAAGAAAAAAGGTTGCACGAAAAATACTGCAAGAGGTTTCACATTAATCAGGATAGTTCAATATTTTAATTTCAACATGACATTTGGCACCCACGGTACATGGATAAGTGGGGACCAAGCTTGGAATTTCGTATCTTAGAAAAACATACTTGAATGTAGAAAGTATTTATGTAATCAGGAATGACCAGGTATTGTTGCTATATTCATGAAACCCGCAGCATGGTTAGCAGCATGAAACTACACGCAAAATCTCCAACCACCACATTAAAGAGTAGTAAATGTGAGATGATGTCAGCGCGTCACCGGGTATTGGGCACCATTCCATGAGGTCAACATACCATCCAATCAGAGTGAAAAAAAATATTATAAAAAAATTCAATTAAAATAAATAATTTTGGCTTAAGCTTAACTTTAGCTCCAAAAAAAAATCAATCATGTACATAAACTAATTCACCTTCGCAATTTATATATATCCCCTTATCGAGAACATAATAACCCAAATTTTATTTAAGTAACTTTAAATTATTCAATAAAATTAAGAGAGAATATAAAAATATGGTTTCAAATTTCTCAAATTTTTAATCAAACGGAAAGTCATAAAAAAAAACACATAACTTTATGAACTATGATGGAAAAAATTTAAATGTTAGAACATTTAACCGTATAAGACCTTTGATGAAGCATTACATAGATAATGAATTCTAATGATGATAATGCGACTAACGATGAGACCTTTTTACTATTTTTTACCTGCTAGAACCATTTTACTCTGATTCATGGTATTCAATCTTAATAATCCAACTTGAGTAGTCTATTCTCATAGGTTGTTGTTATTACCTATGACCTTCCTATTGTTTTAAAAAAATACATAAATAATTTGATTACATGTGTTAACATCACTACCTGTTAGAGAAAATGTCAAAACACTAAATGTCCAGTAATCTAAATATGAGGCTTCTGAATCCTTATCAAAACACAACGTGTACATGCAATTAAAGATCGAAAAGTTCAACGATATATAACATTCAAATCAGACTTGTGATACGTTTTATCATATCATGTCATTTATTCGTCGAGATGTTTTCTTGGATATATGTATTTATGGAATGTCAACTATATGTTGCACTCGCAAACCAACCTATAAATTTTAGACAACCCTTTTTGATTTCATCTAAAAAATAATTATGTTTATTTTTATTTAAGAATAGAGATAAATCATTACATATTTTATAATAACATATATGTGAACTAAGAGTTTCAATCGAAGTAATATATCATATTGTGATGTCCAATTACATATTTTATAATCAACATATATGTGAACTAAGAATAGGGAGTTTCAAGCAAAATTATATATGATATTATCATGTCCAATTATCATCTAACAGTAACATGTCCAATTATCATCTAAGTAGTCATTTTCGTCATGCTATAATAGTTTTTGGGTCATGAACTTCTAAACACATTTTTAGGGGGGATTTTTATGTGCTTTTTTCATGATTATGACATTATAATAAGAGCATAAAGGTTTAATGGAAAATGCTCTTTCTAAATGGTCAAAGAAAAAAAATAAACAACAATTAAAAACTTAAGGTCTTAGAAATGTCCCTATTTTTACACACATTTCCACACAACTTAGTGTTCACACTCCCTCTAACTTCATGCTAGGAATAGGGTCATTGCATTGTAAAGACTTTGTCTCCTAAGGTTTTGTCATTATAATGAAATGTAGGTTCATCCTCTCCTTATAGAATTTTGCAAATGAATGTAATTATCACATATCTCCTCATAGATAATTACCACCAGTTTTTCGTATTTTCTCATAGAAGCTAAGCTTTAAATCCCTGCCTTATGCTTTATGGTTTACATTGTTGTATAGAGAAAGTAGTATTATGCCTTAACTATATATATAATATATGTATATATATAATGTCAATGAGAGAACACACACACACACACACATAGTGGCGATATTGCAATACACAAATACATAAATGTGATGCAAAGATGGTTATGTTTGAGTCCAAAACATAAGTGGTTTCACCCAACAATACCTAAACCAATTATATTTGCAATAATGCATGAAAACAAAATTCTCTATAGTTCCACCAGATCCATAATATTAAGTCATCACAACAATCATATTAGAAAAATGATACCAACTCCAAGATTGCAAGAAAGTGGAATTATAAGTGCAATGACTCCTACTCCAAGTACATATATTTCTTAGATTAATTATGATAATCAACAAATAAATTACTAAAGAGATATATATTTAGGAACAAACTAATATCTGTCAAAAAAATATAGTTCTCATGCTTAGAAATGTCACACAGAGATGCATCTTATGACAGACTATGCCATACTTTGAAACCATGAAAATATAGAATTATGAATTCTTCGTTATGGTTGTTTTGCCTTGATAAGCATACAAAAACCAAACTCGCAAACGTTGAAGTAACTGTGTCACGCAAATGATTATCCTATACATTCAAGGTATTCAGCTTCAGATTCCCAAGCTCGAAAGGAATCGACCTGGTGAGAAGATTGTCCAAGAGGTCTAAATAATCAAGCACTAGAAAAGTACTGAGATTTTTAGTTATTGAACATGAGATTTGATTTTTTGAAAGATTGATCTCCCCAAGGTGCTTGCAAGAACCGATTTCAACACTAAGCTCTCCACCTAGCTGGTTATTACTAAGGTCCATCTTTCCGAGTTGTTGCAGCTTCCCTAAGCAACAAAAAAAATTGAAAAGGTTTATGTAAAAGTTTACATATGTAGCGTAAAAATAATTACCTTTTAAAAAATGTGGTGTAAAAATAATTACAGTACATAAAAATTTGCAAGGAAATAAACTACTCTACAGATTCATGTAATTGCTTGAGCTTCTGTTTTTCTTAGCCATCATTTTACTATTATGGAAAAAGAACTCACCTGCATTAGTAGCTATATCGTATATGTGACTCATTGTAGGAGAAATCCAAAACTGGGGTTTCCTTTGTTCAATTTTCATGTCATGTTGTTGGTTGTCTGAATAAACACCCACGAAAAATCACAATCCAACAATCATTCCAGCGATGGAAGAAATTATGATGTGCAATGGAAAATTTTCATGGGATTTTATTAGTTGCAGTAACATGGGTGTGTCAAAATCCATCCTCTCTTCTTCTCATGGGATTTCTAAACCCTCGCCCATTGGGATTTTTATCTCCATTCACGCGAATCTGGTAATGTTTTCCTCTCAAGTAAAGGTATTGTGGCATGGATAGCGAGGCGAGCATACATCTGCTATAAGGTATTATTGCATGGTTTGTTTGAATTGCAGTCTATAGAAAAAGGATTCCAGATAGTTGTTGAGCATCACTATCTCAACCTCACAGTGGAATGGGATTCCAACTTCACCATCATTATGCTCAACCGCCTCCTCAGTGAAACCCCAACCACCATAGTCATCAAAAACTAACACCCTGCAGCTATCATACAGTAAACGAGCTCTCTTCTACCTAAACTATAAACAATCCACCCTCCCACATTCACGGGAAAGAAAACAAGCTCGCTGACAGGTCTTGAAGTTTTACTGTAGAGGGTTTGAAGAAGCATATAGTAGCAGAGGTAGCAAGAGCAAAGGCGTCGAGCACACTACCACCGTTAGTCAATAAGCAAGCACACTACCACAAGCATTCAACATATGGACATGCACGTTTCCACCAACAAAGGGCCCCGTCACACATTTAACATGCACGCTACAAGTCTAGCTAAGTGTTAAAGTTGAAATAGTGTTGAAAAGATTACAAAACCCGACGGGAATTGAAGCAGCCAGATGGTAGAGATATTTTTAGCAAATGGCAGACCCTTGTTTTCCAGAAAATAGAAACGATGAGCAAGAACTGTAATATCATAACACATAGTGACTATCAACTTCAAACCTTAAGAACAACTATGACTTTAGCTGGTCGTCACCTCTTGGGAACAGACTCCAATGGGTTGTCGTGCCTGTCCTCTGCACAGGACCTAGCGTCAGCTCATCGCCACGTCTTAGGCCACAAAAAACGAGGACTACGTCATTCTCTGCAAACCAATCACATTCATGAGTAATATTAATTTTTAGAAATTTTAAATATAAAAAAATACTAAATTGTTAATGTTTAAAGTATAGAAAAAGAGATAATTTGAACTCAAGTATCCAATTAATCCACCAAACCAATTATTATATATCAAGGACATAATAACGAAATAGACATAGTTTAGTAGTAGTGTAACGATTTGATACATTGCACTTATATCAATGTAGATGTCTTTTATTATTACTATTTTCGACATTTTAAATCATAATCATTGAAAAAGAGTGAAAAACCCCATAAATATTTTCAATATAAATACAATGAGAAACTAAAAACTCAAACAAGTTTCTTTTGATGCAATAATGATTTCCCCCAGGTTTTATAAAAGATTGTATACTTTTGTTTTATTATCACAACCTAGCTATGTTTTATGCAATGACTACTCTCTCTCGTACAAAGCACACATGAAAACATATTTTCTAAAAACATGTGAATCGACGAACGAGAAGTGGATGTCGACCCGGATGTGGACGTTGCACCAATTGGAACCTTCAATATTGTTTCCCATTCTTCACCGTTTTTAGTGGTAGTCTCACAGGCTACAAGGAAGCATTTTATAGCACGCTCAACCTATGAGCAGGGCTCTGAAACGTTCATTTTCTGTGGAAGTTAATCTGGGTAGCTATCCATAGCATGAAATTCGTTCAATTGAGCTACCAGTTGCACCAATTCGGTTTGAACATCGCTTAAAACATCATTTTCATTCACTTGTGTTTGTCTCAGCTTAGCTAGAATGGGAAACTTAACTAATCTCAGAACATCAAATCCATGTTCAGAAAATCCCAAGTATGGTCAACTTATACAAGACCTTCTCACGATTCAATCAATGGGATTCTTCTACAATTCTTATGGTACAAATATAGAGGATAAATCCATGGATGGATACCTGGGAAGTTTATTCATGGGTTGCCTCAAAATTGTAAAATACCTTCGAAAATGTCAACCCAAGCGTCTCTCTTTGTCAGAAATTCTGATTTCAAATTAAAGATCTTCTTAATAGTTGCAGGGATGGACCAGTGCTCAAATTCGGAGGAAGGATACGGCCCATTTGGTCCATGCACCATTGTAATTCATCAATATTCACATTAATTACAACCATTCTATATATGAGAAAAGGAAAAATTTCTTCATCGGATAAATTGATCTTAATACTTCAATTATTGTCCATTTGCCCAAGAAAGATGGAAAACAACAAATAATTAGCGTACCAGTTCCTTTGTTGATCGAAGGGAAAATCATGATAGTTGACACACAGACACCCAATCTATCGAATTTAAAGAAATAGGGCTATGGTCCAACTATATCATCAAGAGAGGGGACATTCTTCACAGGCGTAGGGACATGATCGTAGAAACCCCCGTGCTAATCGTATGTAATGATGAACAATATCTCGTTCCACTGGGGACTCAATCTTAGGACCTCATACACCTCTTTCACAAACTTCTGCCCTTCATAAACATCATGGGAAGGATGGTCATCGTTTCCAGGAAAAATCTTGAAATCATAGTAACGTTGCTCGATCACCACATAATTCGGCAACTTCCCATGCTTGGCATGATATTTGCACTCGAGATTGTATGAGTGAATAGAGTGTTGGGGGGATATTGATAGTAAATACCGAAATTGATTCTGGATTCGGCTACGGATTCAAAGATGGTTCTCTACAGATATCTTTCAATGATTTTCTTAGAATTGTTACTAGTGGCTCCATGGGAAGTCGCAGAATGAACGTATAGTCTGTTGGGTTGTGTTGAGGTCGACACATAAGCAAACCACCTATCAAAGATTGCAAATTCGCTCACAATAACCTTGTAGACAGGGAGATTTTAGGGTCTGAATCCATTCATGACGTTGTGAGACATGTTCTTCTAAATACTCTCAGCATGTTGGGTGAATCAATTCATGGGAGGAGGATCTACAGAGGTGTCGGTGGAATTTTTGAAGACTTGTTCTCTGATTGCTCCATATGAATGACCAAGATCTGGATCAACATATTCAGCTTTGTTTTGGAAAAACACTTTTGCACAGCTAGGATATGTTGTAGATATTGGGATCCATTCCTCCTGTTACACAATTTATCTCTTGATTCAGCTACTTCATCCACCCAAGCATGTGGTCAAATAATTGATTCTCCTGGACAAGGACCAATTGTTTTTATCGGACCGGATATTGCCATCTTCCTGTTGGAATATATTATATTCCTTGGAAGGTAATAATGTCTTTGTATTATGTCGGAAGTTGTCTACAATCTTATGTAAAAAAGTAATACATTTAACCCATAGTTATATGGTGTTGTATTTACTTGTGTAGAGTATTTGTCCATGGTATTGTATTAAGAGATGTTATTTTGGAGAATTATATTATCCCATATGCAATATGTGAGAGTAATTCCTCCTTATCTCTTAGTATATAATAGGGTCAAGTGAGTCTCTATATATCATGTATTCTTGATGTAGTAGTGGTATTATTGTGACACTGTTGTACATCATCTATATTCTTTGGGGTATTTGTGCTTTGCTCTCTTATAAGATTAGAGAAGACATTCTGGAGATAATAGAAGACTACTTTCCCGTGGATATAACCCATTAGGGTGAGCCACATATATCGGTGTTCTCTTGCCATTTTCTTTTCATGTTCTTATCTTTTATGATATGTTGTTGCTTGCTTAGATAGGTTAACTAGTTTAGCTTAACTCTACTATTCTAACATGGTATCAGAGCAGGTTGCTATGATCTAGTACCTTCTATAGATTTCAATCAATAACGATTATCATTTGGGCATTGTCATTTTGTTGTAGATTTGCTTTCTATCTAGTAGCCATTAGGCTTCTCTTTAGATCTGGGCATATTTCTACATTTTTTTTACCCTAACCCTAACTTGTTCTGTAATATTTTTGCATATTTTTTTCAAGGGTTTCTCAAAGTTTTTTATGTAGATCTACATGATTTCAGGCCTCTCCTCAAAGAGATCTTTCTTCTGATTATAAAAAAGGGTCATAACTTGATTAGTTTTTACTAGAATTTTTATTATAACTTATTTTTGGAATTGGAAACGTTATTCTAGATCCACTCTTGCGACCAAAACATAAAATTGGGTAATTCTGAGCTTCCTTTCGGTAATAAAAACTACAGTTATACAAAAGGGCCATAACTTGGTCATTTTTTACTGGTTTTTTTATTATCACCTATTTTTGGAATTGGAACACCCATTCTGGATCCACCTACATGACCAGAACAAAAAAACTAGGCATTTCTGGGCTTCCTTTCGATAATAAAAAAAAATGGCAGTTATAAAAAAAAGATCATAACTTGGTGATTTCTTACCAGATTTTTTATGATAACCTGTTTTTGGAATTGGAATAGCCATTCTGGATACACCTAAGAGACCAAAACAAAAGACTGGACTTTTCTGGGCACATTTGTTTTCTTCAGAGGGTTGTAAGTGAAAGTTTCTCCTCTTTTCTTTACTGTGTTTCTAACTGTGCTTTTGCAGATTCAGATCAGTAAAGTGTAACTATTTTCAAGTTCTTCGCTATTTTTCTGTCATTTTTCAGTATTAGGGTTTCTTATTTCTTGACAAAATTTCCCTCATTATGACTTCCAAAGTAGCTTTTGTTCCTAAATTAGTTGGTTCTAACTATCTTGCCTGGAAGAGAAAGATGATTGATGTTCTCAGGAGTAAGAATCTTTGGAGGCTAGGTAATGGTGAACACAAGACACCTATTGTTGCTGATGATTTGGCTATATGGGAAGCTAAAACTGATCAAGCAAGGGGGCTCATTGGTCAAACTATTGCAAATAGTCTTCAGGTAAGTATTGAGGCAGAAGACAGCCCGGTTTAGGTATGGCAAATTCTTTTCTCATTATTTGATAAATCTGATGATGTTTCTGCATATTATCTTGAAAAGAAGACCTTAGACCTCGAACCTGCTGACTTTGAAAGAGTTGAATTATATCTTGCTGAATTGAAAACTTTAAATGAGAAATTAAATAGTTGTGGTAAAGATTACAAGAAAACTGACACTGCTCTTATTATTCTTGTAGAATGTAAAACGTCATCTTGTTTTGATATGTTCATCCAAACTAGGAATAGAGCTCTAGAATTGTCTCAAAGTATTATGAAGCAAAATTTTGATGATTTTTGTAAAGGATTGATCAATGAGCAAGAAAGGCTAACTGTTTCAGGACAACTCACACTTAATATAGCTCTAACTGCACTTAATAAGCATCATAAGAAAAGTTTTAATAATGCTAAAGGTTCTAATCCTTCGAATACTAATTATGGACATGCTTCTCATGCTTCTAATGAAATTAGTAAACAGAAGAAAGTGTATGATCCTTGTAAACATTGTGGTAAAACTAACCATCCTGAAAAGAATTGTTTTAAAGCAAAACGTTTAATGGCTAAAGCTAAAAAGAAAACCTCTAATGACTCTCAAGTAGCTTTATGTGCATCTGTTGTTTTGTCTAATAATACGTCTTCTAACGTGGAATGGATAATGGATTCTAGTGCATCTAAACATATGACTAGTGATGCTTCTTTATTTACTTCCTATGACAATCGTAAACACATATCTCAGAAAGTTTATATAGGTGATGGTAAACAACCTTCCGTAATTGGTTCCAGTAATGTTAATGTTACTAATGGTCAATTGGAAGATGTTTTTCATGTTGATTACATGCCCATTAACTTACTTTCTATTTATCGTGCTTGTCAAAAAGGGTTTAAATTTGAAGCATGGCCTAACAAATATCTTCTTAAAGATATCAATCAAAATTTCAAAGTAGTTTCTTCTGGTTATGTTGATCATACTGGTGGTCTATATAAATTTGTTGGTTTTAACTCAACTAAAAGACAATTTTTTATTCCTATGTTGCCCATGTTGATGAACAAAGTAAATTATGGCATGAAAGATTAGGTCATTTGAATTATGGTAAAATGCAATTGTTAACTAAAATGGTACATGGCTTGCCTCATATTTCTTCTACTAATGATGTTTGTGAAGGTTGTGTTCCTGGTAAACATCATAGAGAAATGTTTGAGAAAGGTAAAGCTTGGCGTGCTAAAGAACCTTTGCAATTAATTCATAGTGACATTTGTGGTCCTCTTGAAGTTCCATCTTTATCTCATATAGTCTATTTTCTTACTTTTATTGATGACTTTAGTAGAAAATCATGGGTTTATTTCTTGAAAAATAAAAGTGACGTTTTTTCAATATTTCAATTTTTTAAATCTTTGGTTGAAAATGAGTCTCATAAGAAGATTCAGACTTTAAGATCAAATAATGGGGGGGATTTTTTTAAGAATTAATTTGAAGCATTTTTATCCAAACATGGTATTCAACACCAAAAGACTATACCTTACACACCTCAACAAAATGGTGTTGTTGAAAGGAAACACAAAACTTTAGTTGAAATGGCTAGATGTATGCTCTATTCTAAAGGATTACATAAAAAAAAATTGGGCTGAATCTATAAGTTGTGCAAACTTTATTTTAAATCGAGTTCCTACAAAAGTCGTTAAGCATGTTACCCTCGAGGAAAAATGGAATGGTCGGAAACCTAATATTAGTAACTTTAAGGTGTTTGGTTGTGAATGTTGGGCTCATATTCCTGACGATAAACAGAAAAAGTTAGATCCCAAGTCTCACAAATGTATATTCATTGGTTATTCTGAGGATTCTAAAGCTTACAGGTTATTTGATACCTCTACTCAGAGTGTTATCATCTGAAGGGATGTTCACTTTGTTGAAGTATCGTCACCACCTGAGTCTGTCGAACCTCATGTTACACTGAATATCTCTTTGTCTCCTGTTACTCCTATCTCAGTTTCTTCTTTCAGTTCTGTGCATGTTGTTGATCCTAGTTCACCCTCTTCTTCAAGTATTCCACCTGAATGTACTGAAGCTGAAGAAACTTTTGTTTCCTCTAACCTTCCTGTTTGGGCCCGGAAAACTCTTGAATCTGCAGGTAGTGAATTCGGTAACCCTTCCGACCCTCGTAGAACTAGATTTAACTTTTCCCTTTTGACCAAAGTTTTGGCCATAGATGATCCTACCTCTTATGCTCAAGCTCAAGGTAAACCTCAATGGGAACAAGCTATGACTGCTGAGTATGAGTCTCTTATGAAGAACAAGACTTGGTCTCTTGTTCCTCTTTCTGTTGGTAAGAATTTAGTTGGTTGTAAATGGGTTTATAAAACTAAGTTCACTGCAAAAGGATAGATTGAAACGTATAAAGCTAGGTTAGTTGCAAAAGTTTTTAATCAACTTGAAGGTATAGATTATAATGAAACATTTTCTCCTCTTGCTAAAATGAATACAATAAGAACCATTTTATCTATTGCTTCATCTTATAAATGGGAAATACACCAAATGGATGTTAAAAGTGCTTTATTAAATGGTGATCTTAATGAAGAAATTTATATGCAACAGCCTCCTAGTTTTATTAATGCTGAATCATCAAATTTAGTATGTAAATTACACAAATCTTTATATGGTCTCAAACAAGCACCTGGGCTTGGTATGATCAAATTGATGCATATTTTTTGAAGAATGGTTTTAAGCGTTGTATATCTGATCCAAATCTGTATGTTCAGAACTTTGGTACTAATATTCTCATCGTTGTTTTATATGTAGATGATCTAATCATCACAAGCAACCAACTTACATTAATTCAAAATCTAAAAATTGATCTTCAAAAGCAGTTTGAAATGACTGACCTTGGTTTATTGCATTATTTCTTCAGTCTTCAAATCTGGCATATGGTAGATGGTATGTTTATTTCTCAGCCGAAGTATGCTACAAACATGTTGGCTCATTTCCATATGAGTGATTGTAAATCTGCTCCTATGCCATTTCAGTCTGGTGTAAAGTTAATTGTTGAGTGTACCACACCGCTTGTTGATGCTACTCTTTATCGTCAGCTTGTAGGCATTTTGATATATTTAACTCACAGCCGACCAGATCTCTCTTTTTTCGTCAGTTTGGTTTATCGGTTCATGCAGCAACCTCATGAAAGTCATTGGCAGGCAGCCAAGAGGATTCTGAGATATTTATAGGGGACATTACACTATGGTGTTTTTTATTCAAGTAGTACTACAGTTTCACTCTCTGGTTACACAGATTCGGATTGGGCAGGTGACAATTCTGAACGACTGTCCACTACAGGTTATGTATTTCAACTTGGTTCAGGTCCGATTTCTTGGTCGAGCAAGAAGGTGAAGACTCTTTCTTTATCTTCATGTGAAGCAGAATATAGAGTAGCCAAAGAAGCAGTTTGGTTACGACATGTTCTTACAGAGCTTGGTCTGGATCAGAAATCGTCCACTGTGTTGAAATGTGACAATCAGGGTGCAATCCAACTTGCTTATAATCCAGTATATCACTCCAAGACAAAGCATCTCGACCTTGACGCTCATTACATTCGTGGACTTATGGCAGATGGTATTCTTTCTCTTCAGTATTGTCCTACTGAGCAGCAGGCAGTAGATATCTTCACCAAATCCTTCACCGAGGCGAAGTTTGTGCATCTTCATTCCTTGCTTGGAATGCGAGAACTTGTCATCAAGGGGGAGTAGTAATGACTCCTTCCTTCCTTAGTCTTAGTATGGGCCCTTCTCCCGGCCATTATTAAGGGGGAGTGTTGGAATATATTATATTCCTTGGAAGGTAATAACGTCTTTGTATTATGTCGGAAGTTGTCTACTGTCTTATGTAAAAGAATAATACATTTAACCCATAGTTATATGGTGTTATATTTACTTGTGTAGAGTATTTGTCCATGGTATTGTATTAAGAGATGTTATTTTGGAGAATTATATTATCCCACATGCAATATGTGAGAGTAATTCCTCCTTATCTCTTAGTATATAATAGGGTTAAGTGAGTCTCTACATATCATGTATTCTTGATGTAGTAGTGGTGTTATTGTGACACTGTTGTACATCATCTAAATTCTTTGGGGTATTTGTGCTTTGTTCTCTTGTAAGATTGGAGAAGACATTCTGGATATAATAGAAGACTATCTTCCCATGGATGTAACCCATTAGGGTGAACCACATATATTTGTGTTCTCTTGTCCTTTTCTTTTCTTGTTCTTATCTTTTATGATATGTCGTTGGTTGCTTAGATAGGTTAACTAGTTTAGCTTGACTCTAGTATTCTAACACTTCCACACTTTGCACTAGTTGTGGGCTATACCAATCTGTTATACACAATCTTAATTTAGACACAGAAATAAGATCTGACTAGCTGGAGAGCATCTTTATTGGCATGCATGTCCTCTGTACAGGAGAGCATCTTTATTGTCATGCATGTCACACAGGATTTGACTTGAGCTAGCCGCCATGTCCTGGGCACCAAAAAATGAGGGCTACGTCATTCTCTGCAAACCAATCACATTCATAATAAATATTAATTTTTAGAAATTTTAAATTAAAAAATGTATTAATGTTTAAACTATAGAAAAAGAGATAATTTGAACTCAAATATCCAATTAATCCACTAAACTAATTATTATATATCAATGATCATTTCCTGGTAAGTGCCACATTCCTTCTTAGAGATCTTATTCCTACTTCATTTGCTTTTCCCTCTGCTGTATCGGATCACAAACCAATCTCCTTGGTGATAGCACCCTCTGTAAATCTCGGCCCCAACCCATTCCGATTCAATGCCTCGTGGTTGCAAGAGGAAAAATCCATGACCATTATAAGAGAAGCTTGGAGAATGGACATCTCGGGCTCTGCTAGTTACATTTGGGAGAGCAAGTTGAGAAGGGTTCGATGTGATCTGAAAGCATGGGTAAAATTAGATTACACAAGCGCTAGCAACAAGAAAATGACAAGGACGACAAGAGGATGGCTGAGCAAGAGGAGATCAGAGATCCTATTTTTAAGCACTTTAGAGACCTATACAGGGATAAGGAAGAGACTGATCCACTTTCCCAGGCTGAACAACTCTTTGGAATACCCTCCCTTATCACGCAGCAGGATGATAAGGACCTATTGAAACCCATTATGGAAGCTGAGATCAAGGCAACCGTTTGGTCTCTAAAAGTTGATAAGGCACCCAGGCCAGATGGGTACACCGTCAAATTCTATAGGGAAACCTGGGATACTATCAAGGGGGATTTGAAAAGAATTCTTAATTGGACAAGAAGAAAGGACAAGGTTTGGGGAGCCACCAATTCTTCATTTCTCACGTTGATTCCCAAAAGAAAAAAACCCATCACAATAGATCGATTCAGGCTTATTTCCCTCTGTAATACTTCTTACAAAATCCTCTCAAAAATCTTAGCCACAAGACTGAAGAAATTAATGGGAAGGATAATTTCGGATAAACAGGGAGGGCTTATTTTCGGGCGTCAAATCCTTGATAACATTATAATATTTCAGGAAGCAATCCACATCAACATGGAGAAAAAGCAGCAAGGTATGGCTCTCAAAATTGACATGGCAAATGCATTTGATTGAGTAAATCATTTCTTTTTATTTGAAAGCATGTCGAAGTTTGGATTCTCCCCAAGGTTCATCAGATGGATCAAGGTGTGCATCAGCAATCCATGGATTGCCCCGTTGGTAAATGGTAGACCAACCAAGTTCTTTCAAGTCATCGGGGGAATTAGGCAAGGTTGCCTATTGTCTCCATATCTTTATCTGATGGTAGTTGATTCACTAAGTAGAAAGTCACAGCAACAACAAGATCTAGTGGAGCTCAAGGGTCTAAAAATTGCAAGAGGGGTTAGAGCAGCAAATCATGCACAATTCGTTGATGATACCATCTTGCTGGGTGGTGCGTCCACAATCATAGTAGAAAGATTCAAAAGTGTGCTCTCCACTTTTCTTAATGCTACGGATGGCAAGCTTAATGTCAATAAATCCAAAGTATATGGTTGGAACTTCCCTCCTGGTATCATGGCAAGGATCTCGCGAATTCTTGGCTTATAAGGGATTACAACATGGAACTCGTTTAACTATGTGGGCGTCCCCATATTCAACGGGAAAAAAAAAAGAAGGCTGACTAGTGTGGACTAATAGAGAAAATTAAAAGAAAAATTAATGCCTGGGGAACCAGATGGCTCAATCCAGCAGGCGAGATCATCCTCATCAGAGCTGTTCTCTCTACTCAATCGATCTATATTCTCTCTATTTCACTATCTCCTCATAGTATTATTCGGGAAATCAATGGAGTGATGCAGGATTTCCTATGGCATAGAGGAAAGGTGACCAACAACAAAAAATTCAATTTGATCTCCTGGGACGTGGTGTCTAGCCCAAAATAATTTGGTGGAGTGGGAGTCAGAGACCCACACGATATGAACCTGGCGAATTTGCTCTGGAGAACCATCATGGTGGAAAACAACCCTGCAAAAGAAATACATGGCAGGGAAAAGAAGAAGGTGCGTGGACAGGATAAACACGAGCAGAACCAGATCACCAGTATGGGAGCTATGTAAAAAGTCAGATTTTTTAATAAAAGACAAATTGCACTGGATCGCTAGGAATGGAAAGAGAATCTGAATCTGGCATGACAAAATCAGCGTAAATTCACCAGTAGACAACTACCAAGAGCTAAACAATTTAAAATTTTGGTGTGAGTTAAACAATTACAGAATGATGTGGAATTTATTTGATTGGACAGCAACTGGCATGTGGATTGGTTGGAAAAACGTGGAGCCTCCAGCGCACCTGCAGCTAGACTTTGGATCACTTCTTTTGCTTTTGCATGGGCGAGCACCAATGCATATCAATGCTGCTGAAAGATGAGGATGGGGGAGTTCTGGTGATTACTCTGTAAATGAAGGATATTGCTAGGTCTATAAAAAGAAGAACAAGATTATAAAAAATTACAAGTGAAATAAAATCTAGAGCAGAGATGGATTGCCAAAGGTAAATTTCTTCTACTGGACTCTGGCTCACCGGAAAGCTTTGACAGTCGAGAACCTAAGAAAGAGAAGGATAGCAAGCCAAATTCGAAGCATCTTGTGCAAAGAGGAGGAGGAAATCTTAGTGCATGTATTCACTGAGTGTAAATTCACACAGAAAGTCTGGAGTGAGGTTCTAAAAGAACTGAAAATCAATATTACGCTGCCAACAAATTGGTATGATTTTTTTTCAGCTAGAAGGATTACTATCAAGGCTCATTGAATAAAAAGACAGACTTTTCCAGAGCTTGGGATGCTCTCCCGAGGTTTTATGCTGGAAAATCTGGAATGCAAGGAACAAGGAGATATTTGAAGAGAAAACAACATGTTTTAAAAAAGTCTCTGTTGCAACAAAGAATTTATGGGTGGATACTTTAGCCATAAGCGGAATGAAAAAATTAATAAATGAACCTCTTACGGTGGAAGAAAGAGCTTGGTCGGCTGACATTCTTTGGAATCCCTCCCCTCACAGCAATTCATCAATGAAGTCGAGCCTTCTGTGTTAGCAGAACAGGATGAGCGTAGAGGAACTGAGTAAGTGGAGGAATAATTCAGGAATTAGTTCATTGTTCTTTGATGGTGCTTCGAAAGGCAATCCAGGTATTGTTGGTGTAGGTGAAGTAATATTTGACCACAAAGGGAGAAAGCAACAAGAGTATGCATGGGGTATTGGAAGGGAAACAAACAATGGAGCAGAATGGTATGCTTTAATTAAAGGTTTGGAGCTAACTAGAGAAATGGGGATAGAGGAAATGAACATCATCGGAGACTCTTTAATCGTCATCAGGGAAGCAAGAAAAATTTACAAAAATTGGAAAACACCTTCTACTAAGATGCATAATATGCTTCTCTATTTAGTCAAAGAATTTAAAACCATTACTTTCTTGCATGTTTTGAGAGGACAAAATCATCAGGCTAATAGCATGACAAATAAAGGGGATGGCCTAAACTGCGGAGTTTTGGAAAAGGATAGCATCATCAGTGAAAATGTTTGGATTCCCTAAATTCTGATTTGTTTTTATGCATTGTTTCTGTATCGTATTGCTTGGGCAATTTGTTAAAAGTTATTACTCTCATAGGATGGGAAATCCACATGTATGTTACAAGCTAGAGAAGGAGGATCCATGAGAAAGGGATCATGTCTCGATTAGGGGACAAACTGCCTTGCATTTTGTATTTACACTCTTTTTCTTATAATAAAAAAAAGAAAATATAACCGTTTCTGTAAAAAAAATTATTATATATCAAAAACATAATAATAATAACTCTTCAATTAATCCCCTAAAATAGAATACAATACATTAATACACTAATCAAAATATCCCAATTAAAAAGTTGCCTCTTAAATAACCTTTAAACCCTTGTTTACTAAAAAAAAATCAAACCTTTGATTATTAAAAAAAAAATCAAAAAAAATCAAACAACAATTGATAATTATATTTTTTTTAAATTTTAAACCTTTAGAAATCTTATCATAAAGAAAAAAAGTGCTATCTAGAAACCCATAATATAAATTAATAAAAGTGATGCAACTATATAGATAAGCTAAAAATATATTAAGAACCTTAATTAAAGTTCTTAAAACTCTGTAACCTTATAAAATCATTTAATAAATAAAAAAGAGTTAAACTAAAAACCATAATTAATAATAATAATAATCAATAATCAAATTTATTAAATTATATATAAATTCACTATCATATAATTTAATCTTTAATTAAAAATCTTAAAACCTTAATATACAAAATCGACCTTACTTCTTCTTTGAAATTAATAATATTAATTGAACCATCCTACTTGCTAGACATAGTGAGAACTACACTTATCTTGTGATGATGGGCTGGACTGATTAGCTTGAAGAGTTCAGAATGTCTCAATTTTCTGCACAAAATTTCCAAAAGAATTACAATATAATGTACATGTTTTTTTTATAACATTCTTGTGTACATGTTTTTGATAGTATTAAACTCTTGTGTGAACTCAAATCTCCTCATTAGATTTTCATGTACATGTTTTTATAGTATTAAATTCTTGTGTGAACTCAAATCTCCTCATTAGATTTTCATGCATGGGAGGAAAACAATGACATATCAATTTATGCTCAACACTCCTAATGTTTCCAATAATTTTTTCTTGAGGTTGTCTTATCTTTGGAAAGTGTTAACAGTGGGTTTAAGGGAATCACCACTACCTATTAAACAAATAAGGGATAGATTCCAATTGGATAAAAGTGTATTGCAAGATTTACAATGAATCCAAGTCACAACTGAATTGGAAGCAAGTATGTGAACTTTTACAACCTAGTATTTTATTTGAACTTTCGAGTTTTGACTTGAGTGAGTAAAATTAGGAAATTTCCATTTCTTATTAAGCTAATTAAGAAAATGTGTATTTAAATGCAGAGTATCTAATGTAAGATATTCTGTGTTTTTCTACCATCTTCATTGAATAAAAACCTAGATATAATAATGATAGTTTGTTTGAAAGGGACCCCATGTACCCATATTGAAAAAAGAAGATTGTAATAATTGTGGGGAAATCAAACTCTATTTTGTTGATGTAATATATGGACTATTTTTTATTATAGAGACATGGATTTTTATAAGTGAGGAATACAAATCATCGATAATAAAAATTAGTCGGGCAACATGTTATCTTGTCTAGCCAAAAGCCTGAATGAATATGGATGATGTTCATTTTATCTAAAAAAATTGTTTTGGCTTCTGTCTTTCAAGTTTCAAGGAATGACCATACAAATTGATCCTTTAGTTGAATTAAAACCCACACAAGTCAAGTTCCGGTAGAGCAAACGGTCAAGACGGGTTTCGTTCTGCAAGGAGGCCCGAGATCAAAACTTGTTGCTCTTGGGAGGCGACATCTATATCAACCATGCTAAGGGTTGGTGCAGCCTAGGCCGGGTGTGATCGTCGAGTGATTTTGACGGCTTAGATGTCTTTGGGTTGTGCTTTCTTGGACTAAAGTCTGGCCCAACAAGTCAAAGGGCATTTGCAACAACAACAAAAAATCCACACAAATAAGAATAAATAACTCTTATATTGATCTAAAACATAAGTCTCTACCTATCACTTTTAATTGCATCGCATGTTTTCTGAAATGAAGTAGTTATGGCCTAAACAAGATACATGTTATTTTTAAGATCTATGCTTTCTTGTCATTACATTCACCATAAGATGCATTCGTTGGTTATCTTAGTTGTGCAAACTACTTGTCATCATTTTCCAAAGAGTTATTAAGTCTATGTTATTCTTGCTTGTCATGTGAATGGTCGGTTTGTTGAGGATTAGATGAATACAATATTTTTCAACTTTTACTTTTTGTAGGGAGTTTTTTTTACTATACATTGAACTTGATTTGATCCAACTAACATTGGTTGCTAGAAATAATCAATGTCAAAGTTGAGACATATAGGTGAGGGTCATATATTGATAATTAAAAAATGAAATTTTAAATATTATGTTCCCTCTAGATGAGAAATTTATGAGATTTTGGAAATTATAAAACTTTCAAAATTTTTAAGTCATGCTTAAACAACAATTCCCATAAGTATTGCAGATCTCACCATATTCTCTAGATTGAGTGCTCTCCATGCTTATGCAAGCCACTATAATGGACCATGACAATGATTATGAGAACTTACTTGCACAACACTATTAAAGGGATTTTCTGGCCTTGGTGCAAATGAGAGTTTAGGAGTAGGTCTTCCACTCAGTCATGGACATACAAAAACATGATGACCTTCCATCATGCACCATATCTATTCTCGACATACCTTAGGAATGGTCAATTCCTGGATATTTTTAGTGAACACAACTATTTGGTTTTATATTTTTTATAAGTCGGGTCCATGCATGAATCCAAAAGCTCTAACACTCCTTGGATACTTAGACATGACCTCAATCTTCAAAGCTTTCTCCAACACAATTCCGGGGCTGTGCAAATGGTTTGGTGGGATAAGGGCACCTGTGTTAAGGGGATAAGTCCTTGGAGAAACCATTCTTTTTTATGTGTATCATGGATAGGAAAATACAATCTATTAATCACATCTCTAAACTTCTGAGCATATTCCCAATCTGATTCTCCATCATATTGGTGAATTTATTTTAACTCAAGAATCCCATGCAATGGTCTCCCCCTTAATGTGGTAGAAATTTCTATTAATTTAAAGGCATCCATAACTCACTTAGATCTCTAAATAATGTCACATAGAAACCAATGTTGTTTCACATCTTCTTAAGCTCCCTTACCCCAAAAATCTAGGTATCACTTGGAATATATTTCTTGTATCTCAACCATCCTAGTGGGAACTTTAATGACTATGATGGATTTGAATTACTCCCTCTCTGTCATTATACTAGTACTAAATCTACTACTACTTCCTTTTAATATTGCGCCAATAGACTAATTCTTATTACTAGGGTAATCATGTACCAAGGAATATACAAGGTAGAGATAGAAAAAATAGATTATAGTATGATTTATGGATGCTCAAGGAGTGGTCAACACATGCCTGATTCTACGACTCTCTGACCCTTATTCCTCAACATTGGGGGGGTCGACTTCTTGGTTTCCTTCATTCTCATTCTGCTCAAGTACATTCACAACCAATATTCAGATTGGATCTACGTCATCAATCTACATTCCAACATCTCTCATACTAATTCTATTACATCCATTTCTATATCTGCATAGGCTTCTTCACCCCAATTCCTTTACCTAGGCCATCATATACCATTGTACCTTTCCCCTTCAACCAGGAGAAGTCCATCTCTTCACAATTCATTACTTTCCACAACTTATTCAAAATTTCTTCATCATTTCCCTTATCACACATTTCCTTCTGCATCTTCTCACTCTTCTTTATTGGTATCCTTGTCTTCTTTTTCCACATATGTTATTGGATTCTTGACCTACTTGATGCTCTCTTAGCTCTTGTCGAGTCTTTGAATTTATCCCCCATCATTGTTGGATTCTTTCACCCTTCACAACTTACCAGCATCACTCCTGATCACTCCCCATGGTGCAAATACATATTCCTCCATTAAGGTCCATCTAAAGTGCAAAAACCCTCATTCCACAAACTAGATCTTGATCCGCAACTATATTTCTTGAATCAATCCCCTACAAGTGTTTCGATTGAAATAAACTTTTTCTTTCGGAAAAAAATCTTGTTTTTTGCAACAAACTTAACTATGTATCTGTTGACAATATTGTCTACCCTGAAGTCAACAACTCTCGTAACTGGTGATCTAATCTATGTAATACATCTAGGTCTTGTGGAGTCCACTAAATGGTTCTCTTACAACATTCTTCAAATATGGGGCTTCAATAAGTCTCTTTATGCACTTATCCATGCTTATAGAAATATCACACTAGAATCCCCATATTGATCCTGCAATGGTCTAGTGTATAGCATAAGCTCCCTACACCTTGTTGGATTCCATTTTCACAACCAAGATTCTTGTAACACAAAATATTCAAATATTTTATCCCACCAATCTTGGATTTAATACTTATAGATCCCTCTGTCCATCCATCTAGTACTTCCCTATTTAGAGACAAGGTCCTGGAAATAGAACCACTTGTTGGCACACAAAAAATTAGAGACCATGGTTCTACGTAGGGCCCAACAAACTCTCATTGTAGTCTAGAAACACTGGCATTTTTATTCTTCTCAAAGGAGAAGATCATCTCACTTGAAGCATGACCAATACTGATGTAATCTTAAGGGAAATACAAGGGAATAGATGAAGGGGCAACCATAGAGTTCATTTTAATCTTTTATTTAGTTGCACAACAACAAGTGAAACCAAATTGATCTCATCAATTGAACATGAATAAAAAAATAAGAATTAGATACAATATAGAGTCATCATATTTATCATGCATCACAACAAAAAATTTGAAGGGGCACCATCTCTTCTTATTTCTTAGTATTCAAAATAGAGAACATCTCATTCATTAGAATTTTTAGAGACATATATGCCCTGCAATTGGAATTCTATTTTCAGATCCCATCCAGTACACAAGAAAGACCCTTCCTAACTCTCTCTCAACCTTCTATCCTTCTAGATCGACCAACCAAACCTTTCCTTGGTGTTTCTTATCTTTTTATACAACTCACGTTGGTTAGTTTTGACTGTGTTAAGGAAACTAAACGTTAAATTCTTTCCTTTGGTGAATTAAATGTCAATCCTATATTTTATCACGTCCCCTTTGCAAAATCCAAATTTATTTAGAGAAAAGAAAAACCTAGGAAGTTATAGAACACAATCCTGGTTTAGTTGTGTGTATAGAGGTCACAGGTTGCAATCTATGCAATCTGATATTAGAGAATATCTAAAGAGGTATGTCATGGTAACTCTCCCTCACCCAATCTGCAACAACGAATCTAATCCCTACTCCTCATGTAATCCCACCTCCCACCAAATTATTAAGCCCTTCATTAGGGCTTCATTCTCATTGTAGTCAATCCCACCCAGATGATGGCTTTGGCGTGATTTTAAAAGGGACGAGGTTGGTATGGTAATAACAGTTTCCCCTCGAACCTGGTACTTAAGCTGAAGGAAATTGGTGCAGCCCATAAGAGCATGTTCCTTGAAGCACTTACAAAGGAAATAAGACAAGAGACAAAATTTACAAAAGAAAAAAAAGCAGAAAGCAAAAACTTTTAACACTACATGATATTGCACTTGTTTAGCCTCAGGAGTTAGAAATATTATGAACCCGACAATTTTCCAATATTATATAACCACCAAAAATACTGTATTCTGATAAGTTTCAAGCATTATGTATATTTTAGTGGCCAAAATATAATTTGTGCCAACCTTTCATCAGCCTTTAGGCATTCTATACATTTTAGTGGCCAAAATATAATTTGAGTCAATATTTCATCAGCATCAGCTAGATCATTTGAGGTTCTTGAAAGTACGAAATCCACCACTGTTGAGCCAGGAAAAGGGCCAAGAAAAGTTTCACAAGGATAAATCAGACACGCAAGCAAAAGAAGAAAAGTGCACGTGCAACAGGGTAAAAACAGGTCAAGAAGAGAATGAAGGAACCAGCGCAAGAAGGTAAAACATGCGTGCGATGGAGAAAAGGCAGGTTAAGGATGGAAAGAAGTTGCGACGAGGAAGGAAGATCCGAGTCGGCGGAAGAGGCAAATAGAAGAGTTAAAGCTGGAGAGGCAGAAGTCAAGGAAGACTGTAGAAGGACGAACCCACGAAAGAAGGAAGGACAGGTTTTGTGGCTAGTTATGACAAGTATAGACAAGGTGAAAGACGTTTCCGCGACTAGGTAAAGCTGTGGTTAATGTCTTCTAGAACTTTCACGGCTAGGTATGGGATGATATTTATGTAACAGAGATATTTTTATAGGTTGTTGAGTCTATAATAACTGAGTTGTACTTAGTCGACCCTGTGTAGTCTCATAGATGCTATAAGTAAGAGAAACCCGCTCTGTATAAGGGTTTAGTTAGTTATTGATTAAATTAGATTCAGTTAGATTTAGTAGTCAACTCAAAGGAGAGTCTGGTAGAAGTGGAAGGCTGTTGAGCCACGTATCTTGCAACTGTGTGCATAGACCACCTGTAGTAGAGTAATCTGCAGCTGAGTGCGTAGATAGTAAAGTAGAAGAGTTGATCCAGGCTGTGTGCGGATCAATAGGAGTAGATAGAAGAATAAACCAGAGAGCATGAGATCAAGAAGATTGAGTGAGAAAGACATATCTTAAGAATAGTCTGCAAGTTGCAGGCTGCAATGTGCTATCCACATTTCTCATTCCAGATGAAGACCACCTTTGTGGTTTTTCCCATATGGGTTTCCACGTTATTTCCTGTGTTGAATGTTTATGTGAATGTCAAGTATTTGCTTACCATCTATTGATGAATGACTGTTAAAGCTTTGCTAGAATGTTGTGTATAATTTTATGGTGAATTTCATAAGTCAAAGCATAATCACACACTATCTGTCAGCACAAGGAATCAGCTGTGTTGCACAAGTTGCACTGGTTGTTGAGGTTAAGGACAAGGTCGTGTTACGTGCGCGCTGACATACAATTGTGCCTAGTCGCGCAGTAATAGACTCCATCGTCCTGTTGCCTTTGTCGAGCACCTTGACTACGCGCCAAGGGACTATAATCCCTCGCCAACTACGAAAACATGGTTCTGGCAGTTACCCATTAAGATATCTCGGGTGAGACTGCACCTGCTTCACGGGTCTTGCCAAGTGAGCTTGCTCTGTTGAGCCGATGTCTTGGGGTGTCATGTTGGTATTGTGTTGAGTGATTGTACCACGGGTCTAGACAAGAAGTAGATAGAGTCCAACAAATGGTTCCGTTGCTGGGACACCCAAAACCTGGTATGCATCTATGGAGTTGCGACAAGGAACCCAGGATTTGGAAGGGCTCACTATGCAATTCACGCACACATTTGAATTTGTTGATGAGCAACCTACAATTGATGTTGCATTTCAAATGATAAAGGAGAAGATATTCACTGAAATCCTTGTTGAAGAGGCCAATTCTCACCAGTGCAGTGCAACCATTCAGCAATGGATGGCTTGCTACAATCTAGCCAGAGACCCAGATGATGATCCGACCAACATAAACCTACCGGAATCAGAGGGCACCAGCGCAGTAGAAGGGAGTGGTATTTCGAGTGACTAGTTCCTAAATCCTTTAAAAATCAAGAAAGTAAACATTGGGTCGCCGGAGAACCCAAAGTTCACCAATATAGGAGATTATTGGGATGAAGAGACAGTCGTGAAGATTACAGACTTGCTGCATAAGTACCAGGACCTATTCCCTACCAAATTTTTGGAGATAAAGGGGATAGTAGGAGATCTAGGGGAGATGAAAATACCCCTGCGACCATATGCTAAACCCAGTAAGCAGCGAACCTATAGGTTGAATCCAAGGTATAAAGAAAAGGTAAAAGCAGAATTGGATCTCATGCTTGACGCAGGAATTATTGAACCTGTTGAAGAATCAGAGTGGATTAACCCTATAGTGATCCAGGATAAGAAAACAACTGGAGAAGTAAGGATCTGTGTCGACTTGAGGAAGTTGAATGATGCATGCTTACACGATCCATTCCCAGCACCATTTACAGATGAAGTACTTGAAAGCGTCGGAGGACAGGAAATGTATTCATTTACTAATGGCTTCTATGGCTATCATCAAGTTAGAATCACCAAGGAGGATCACCACAAAACAACTTTTGTCATCGAATGGGGATGCTACCAGTATACGGTAATGCCCTTTGGACTCAAGAATGCACCTACTATTTTTTCTAGAATAGTAGTCTCTACTTTTAAATATTGTATTCATAAATTTCTTGAGGTCTACTTTGATGATTGGAATGTGTTTGGTCTAGTAAGAGACCACATTGAGAGTCTACGCATGATGATGGCCCGCTATCGCCAGTATCAGATTGTGCTCAATTCCAAGAAATGTATATTTTACGCACCGTTTGGTGTGTTATTGGGTCACATCATGTGTCGCGATGGTATTTTGGTCGACCCAACAAAGATCACGATTATTCTTGACTTACCACCACCTACATCAGTCATGCAACTCAGATCAGTACTGGGACATGCAAGCTACTACAGGAAGTTCATCAGAGGATATGCAGCAATCACTGCACATATGGAAAAACTACTAAAGAAAGACGTAAAGTTTCAATGGACAACAACTTTCTAGGAAAGCTTGGATAAATTGAAGAACACAATGGCCACTGCGCCAATACTTGTGTTCCCCAACTGGAAGAAGGAGTTCCATGTGCATGTCAACGTGTCCTCTATTGCACTCGGCATAGTCTTGACATAGCCAGGAGAGGGTGCGCTATACCACCCTGTTGCCTTTGCCAGCAGAAAACTATCAACAGCGGAAAAGAACTACAAGACGACGGAAAGAGAAGGCCTCGCTATGGTCTATGCGCTTCAAAAGTTCATACACTATTTGTTGGGTGGGAATTTTTAGATGTACACTGACCATTCAACGCTGAAATACCTAGTCAACAAGCCAGTGTTGGGGGGGGAGATCTGTAGATGGCTTCTCCTCTTTCAGGAATTTGACTTCGAGGTCGTTGTCAAGCCTGGTCGACTAAATGTCGAGCCAGACCACCTATCAAGGATAAAGAGTGGTGAAGAGCCAACCAGCCTAGAAGATCATTTGCCTAATGCACAACTATTTGTGATCCACATGATGGACGATCAGAACCATGAGTTTAATGCAATCATTCACTTTTTGAAGACAAGCTATGCACCTGAAGGAATGTCAACTAATCAAAAGAAACATTTGGTTGTCAAAGTTGCTGACTATACATTGATCGCGGGATATATGTACAAGCTGGGTGTAGATGAAATACTATGACATTGTGTTTTTATTATGAACGACCTTGGGTTATGAGTGAAGCACATGCTAGTGTCGTAGGAGGACACTATGCACGAAAAGAAACTGTGCGTAAGATATTGCAGGCAGGACTATGGTGGTCAACCATAAACACGGATACTAAAAGCTTCTGGAGGTGCTGTGATATCTGCCAGAGAACATGAAAACCATCGCACCGCGATGAGATGCCGCTTACACCACAGATAACCCTTCAAGCATTTGACAAATGGGAAGTTAATTTTGTGGGACTGGTTAGTCCACTAGGGAAGAGAACTGGCGCGCTCTACATTATCACTACGACAGACTATTTAATTAGATGGGTTGAAGCTGTGCCTGTTAAAGATTGTACTGCTGCGACTGCGGCAAAATTTGTAGTCACCAAATTTGGCTGCCCAAATTTACTACTAAGTGACCAAGGTACGCACTTTGTTAACAAAGTAATGGTTGAGCTGAATGCAGAGTTTCAGATCCAGCATAAGAAGATGACACCCTATCATCCTCAGGCGAATGGAACGGTCGAAGCTTTCAACCATATTCTGGAAAATGCATTGACTAAGGTATGCAATGTGTGCCGAGATGACTGGGATCAAAAAGTCTCAACTGTGCTATGGGCCTATCACACAACTTGCAAGCGACTGACAGGGCACACACCATTCAGACTATTATATGGGCAGGAAGCTATTGTATCAATGGAATACATTGTTCCCAACTTACGGATTCTTGCGCTGACAGAGATGAATGACGAGGATGCTATCGAGCAGAGATTGATGCAACTTGTTTAGATGGAAGAAGAACGCTTCGTCGCAGGATTCCACCAGACTGTGGAGAAGCAAAGACAAAAAGCATGGCATGATCGCCATATTCGGGTTAAGCCATTCAAAGTTGGAGGACTTGTGTTGCTATATGACAACAATTTTTTCAAACACCCGGGCAAGCTAAAGACACATTGGCTTGGACCATATGTGATTACACACATCACTGATGCAGGCACAGTAAAACTACAAAGACTAGATGGAACATATGTCGCGGGAATGGTGAATGGTAGTTGCCTGAAACCATACTATGATGGGAATAACCTCCCTGATTAGAACCATGTTGAAAAAAAAACGTAAATTGTTATGTTGCATGTCTACGACAGAACCAGTGCAAAGCGCAGGAAAAAGTGTCAAGCACACGAAAAAGCAAGAAGCTCAAGAAAAGGTGGAAAGTACTGCAAAAAGCAGAAATGACAAGCTGGCCGATAATAAAGTGCGAATATCTTGTAGAGATCGAGGCGGTTATGACACCTAAGTGTCATTAATTCAATGAAATACGAGGAGAATGATGACGTGCTTTTTGGTCTCATCAACTGTCCTCAGCATAACTGCCATAATTATGCTGGCAGGGACNTGACACCTAAGTGTCATTAATTCAATGAAATACGAGGAGAATGATGACGTGCTTTTTGGTCTCATCAACTGTCCTCAGCATAACTGCCATAATTATGCTGGCAGGTACAACCTATAGATTGAGCTGTCGAATTAATGAAGGAACGTGTCGACCGAGAAGCCCATGTGATCGATTGGACATCAACCTCCCATTGCATCACGATGGCAGAGTGTTTGGACGCATATAAATATCAGGCTTCACCATCAAGCATCCTTATACGCACGCAGAGAGAACCAGAGCCGAAGCCTGTCACAAACTAAGCCGAAACCCATGGTAATAGAGATCCCCAGTGAGAGCGAGATATCCGACGCAACTGTTATCTCGAGTTTCCCAATTGACGAAGAGATTGAATCGCCTGAGGAACAACAACCAAAACTTGACCCGATGGCGAGAACTAGAAAGCAACCTGCTCCTGCGACCGCCCCTGCCAATATTCCAATCCCTGGTTCACACCCTGTGTCGAACCCAATTTAGAGACCACTAGCTGTAGCTACAACTACACAACCACTTAGAGAGCCAAGACACACTGAACAGAGCACACCTGCAGAGTCATCCCAGCCTGAGTGACAAGGAAATGGAAGGCTAAGGCCGTTCCAGACAATACCAGCAAAGCGCCAATGGAGGAAGAAGCCATGGAGGAGGTCTCCCCGCCACGTCGATGCCACGGTGATGATGACGAAGATGAAAACTTACCACATTATGTCCAACCAAGGAGAGATGATGCAGAGGAAGTCGTGCTCCCAAAGAAACCACCACAGTCTTACTAGCACCTCGGATCCCTGAGAATGTCCCTCTACTAATGGACATAATGTCGAAGCTCATCAAGTTAAACTTCGAGGACTTCGACACTTGACAGCAGGAAGGTTTGAAAAGAGCAGACTGTATGGCCATAGCTCAAACCGAACCGACTGGGCCTCAAGTGCTAAAACCAATGCAATGGGTTGAGCGTGTCGACTAAGCAGGGTTGATGAACCTGCTATTCATGTTGCATTTCAGCCATAGCCTCAGACCAATACATATGTAAAGCAGCACCTGGTATGCTTCCATAGAGGGTTCCTGTGGCTCGATCAACCATACCCTGTCGACATTGAGCTCATCTCAGCAATCATAGGGCTTCCAAAGAAAGGCCATGACCCCACACCATACTTACGACAAAATAGGAATACCACCAAGATAAATCTAACGTATAACCTTTAGCTCACGAAAAGGGGATTCCTGATTGGCCCTATTGATAATGACATTGTGTAGTTCGCCGCAAGGATCCACTCTTGTAAGCTGCTACACAAGATGAGGCCGACCTAATGTACCACGGGAACGGTATATCTTGGGGAGTGGTGCGCACAAGGTATGGTTTTCAACTGGTCGTAGTTCTTACTTAATGAACTGATTGACGACGCAACGTAGGCCCAGGAGGACCCTAACCATAAATTTCACTACTCCTGGATGCTCATCTTGGTCTCGTTTACCTTGTGGACCAATCCGCCCGATTATGAACAAATGGATGTCCCACTATCTGGCCTTGGCTCAAAGTACCAGAACTTGTGGGAAGACAAGAAAAACAAGATCCACTAGAAGGATTGTAACATCGTGTTCTTTCTGCATGCCGAGGCGCTACACGATGTTATAATGCGATTTCACTGAGTCCAGGCTACGACGGTGCGCAGGTACGCAAACTTCATCAATTTCTAGGCCGGTGCACATAACATGATTTTGGATCCGAAGAAGGACCCAACGAAATAAGTGCACAATGCAGGGTTCGTGATCACTAACGTTGATGTGGACGTAATAATCCAGGAATGGTCAGATGAATGGTACGGCCCACTAGCAAAGCCGCTGCCTGAAGAACAAAACCAAGAGGACCCACCAGTGGACCAAGGCAATGGCCAAGGAAATGAGGGAGGCAATGATCAGGAAAATTGGTCGCAAGAAGAAGAAGAAAATGATGATAATGAGGATAGGGGTAGCTCTGATCATGATCATTGTAACACGACAACAGAATGTCTGGATGTGTATAAATACCAAGATTCACCATCAAGCATCCTTATACGCACGTAGAGAGAACTAGAGCCAAATCCTGTCATAGACTAAGCCGACACCCATGGTAATAGAGATCCCCAGTGAGAGTGAGATATCCGACGCAACCGTTATCTCGGGTTGCCCAATCAATGAAGAGATTGAATCACCTAAGGAACAACAACCAGAACTTGACCCGATGGCGAGAACTAGAAAGCAACCTGCTCCTGCGGCCACCCCTACCAATATTCCAACCCATGGTTCACACCCTATGTCGAACCCAATTCAGAGACCGCTAGCTACAGTTGCAGCTGCATAACCACTTAGAGAGCCGAGACACACTGAATAGAGCACACCTGGAGAGTCATCCCAGCCTGAGTGACAAGGAAATGGAAGGCTAAGGCCGTTCCAAACAATACCAGCAAAACACCGATGGAGGAAGAGGCGCTGGAGGAAGAATCCATGGAGGAGGCCTCCCCACCACGTCGAGGCCACGGTGATGACGACGAAGATGAACACTTACCACATTATGTCCGACCAAGGAGAGATGATGCAGAGGAAGTCGTGCTCTCAAAGAAACCACCACAGTCTTACTAGCACCTCGGATCCCTAAGAATGTCGCTCTGCTAATGGACATAATGCCGAAGCTCGTCAAGTTAAACTTTGAGGACTTCGACACTTGACAGCATGAAGGTTTGAAAAGAGCAGATTGTATGGTCATGGCTCAAACTGAACCGACTGGGCCTCAGGTGCTAAAACCAATGCAATGGGTTAATGGTGTCGACTAAGCAGGGTTTATGAACCTACTATTCATGTCACATTTCAGCCATAGCCTCTAGACCAATACATATGTAAAGCAACGCCTGGTATGCTTCCATAGAGGGTGCCTGTGGCTCGATCAACCATACCCTATTGATGTTCAGCTCATCTCAGCGATCACAGGGCTTCCAAAGAAAGGCCATGACCCCACACCATACTTACGACAAAACAGGAATACCACCAAGATAAAGCTGACGTATAACCTTCATCACACGAAAAGGGGATTCCTAATTGGCCCTATTGACAATTCCATTGTGCAGTTCGCGCAAGGATCCTCTCTTGTAAGTTGCTACACAAGATGAGGCCGACCCAATGTACCACGGGAATGGTATATCTTGGGGAGCGGTGCATGCAAGGTATGGTTTTCAACTGGTCGCAGTTCTTACTTAGTGAACTGATTGATGACACAATGCAGGCCCAGGAGGACCCTAACCATAAATTTCACTACTCTTGGATGCTCATCTTGGTCTCATTTACCTTATGGACCAACTCGCTCGATTATGAACAAATGGATGACCCACTACCTTACCTTGGCTCAAAGTACCAGAACTTGTGGGAAGACAAGAAAAGCAAGATCCGCTAGATGGATTGTAACATCGTGTTCTTTCTGCACACCGAGGCACTGCACGATGTTATAAGGCGATCTCATTGAGTCCAAGCTGCAACAATGTGCAGGTACGCAGACTTCATCAATTTCCAGGCCGGTGCGCATAAAATGATTTTGGAGCCGAAGAAGGACCCAACGAAATAAGCGCACAATGCAGGGTTCATGATCACTAACGCTGATGTGGACGCAATCATCTAGGAATGGCCGGATGAACGACACGGCCCACTGGAAGAGCCGCTACCTGAAGAACAAAACCAAGAGGACCCACCAGGGGACCAAGTTAATGGCCAAGGAAACGAGGGAGGAGACGATCAGGAAAATCGGTCCCAAGAAGAAGAAGAAAATGATGATAATGAGGATAGGGGTAGCTCTGATCATGATGATTCAGAGTGCACACCTAGTCGGGAGAACATCCCGACCCAACAACAAGCGCAACAACAAGGACAGGAGCCCCCATGCAAGAAAAGGAAAGCTAGCAAGATAGATAACACAGATACCTTGATTGAAGAGGATATTCACACGCTAGCAAATGCTGTAGCTGCGGTCGCCAAGGACAACCTCGTCGTTTTGAAGACGCAGCAGGTAAGCATAGCTGATCAAGTTGGGAACCACCTGACTAAGTTGGTAGATTCCATTAACGAGGTCAAAGCCATTGTTGAGGCCGAGACACATGGCATGGATCCCAATGTTCCATTAGTCATGCCAGAGCTAGTGCTGCTGATCAAAATGCAGATCCAGGGCCACGCACTGGAAACAGGGATGGAGACGAGTGCATTTGATGATGTTGTCAAAGAATTTGCCACAATGCAGATCAACTTCTCCAAGCTGCCCTTGAATAAAGTCTATGGCTTACAGCAAGCAACCACATCGGAAATACGACTGAGGGAGAATGTTGTTGCCTATCATGAAACAAAAGAACAAAGGAAGGAGAAGGCGTGCAAGGCCCTCCTTAAGGAAAAGGAGCAAGAAATTGAGGCGCACGAGCAAAGTCGCATTGCACTGGATGAGGCCATTAAGGGCATTGTTACAGAGAGAAACTTCCTATGGCTTGGGGTGTACCACAACAGACACCTAGACACAAGAAATCAATCCTTTCCCAATATGCAAGAGAAACCAAACATCTAACACTAAGGGACTTCGAATCATACCTTATTCCAAACGGTTGAAGTAGATCCCCGTTGAGCTTTTTTCAATCTCGCTTGCGCTAACAATTTTCTCTCAACAACAAAAAACAAGACAAACATGCTATATAATATGGTGTCAGATCTACTCTAGCATATATAATCAACAATGTATAAGCAATTCAACATATCCATGGATTCAATATTTACATTCAAATGCACATTATTGGACAGAAAAATATATTTCTATTAATCAAATCAGAGATTACACAAGTGACAACCTCTATGGGCATGTCTACAAACCAGAGAAATCGAATCCTCCACCTGGACCTCCACCACCTCAATCCTCCATCTCTCGATAGCAAGATTACAAGGAAAGGCAAGCTTGGGAAGAACACAAAGTGCTCCAAAGGGGCAAAGGAATGCAGACTCAAGTATATGCAAGCTATGGGAACAATGGACTATAGTTTTGTTGCTCTTCAATTCCTCATTTTCAATGTATCCAATGGGTTCCTTATATAGCACTCCAAAGGGGTAATGGAGGGTCGAATCCAAGCAATCTCGAGGCATATGGAAGGCCAAGAGTCAAGATCTTCGGACTTATCCAAGGACAAATCCAAAATTGTTTAGCTTTATGCACACATCCGATGTACGCGGGTTTGAGGTCAAAAGCCACGTGTACACGCGAGTATGGGTTAAAAAGTCGCATACAACAATAAACATGGGTTTTTAGGGATGAAATTGGAAACATCAAAGTATAATATCAGTCCATGGGGTCTAAAGAGTCTACAGAGGGACAGGGAATGCCATAAATATGTGATCAACCATGTGTGGTAAAATCAGCTATAACAGGAATAGTTGCAGAATTCCCACCAGAAGCGGGCCAAGAAGATGAAGATTCAGCAGCTAAGGTTGCCTGGCTGTCGTGAATTGCAGTGGAGTTGAAGAAGCAGGTTGAGGAGCTTCAGGCTAGGCAGGTACCGAGCACACCTACTGAGGTGCTCGAGGAAAGAAGAAGAGCAGCGTCTGAGGCTACTGGGAAGATCACCAAAGGAGAAACACTCTGTGCAAAGGCAGTAGAAACTGTTTCCACGATTTTGGCAAGTGCTTCTAGAAGATGAGATTGCAAAAAACATAAGGGAAAGCATGTGACAGGTAAATGAGAAAATTAGCGCTGCAAAGACACAGATGAAGAAGCTACCCTTTCAAGAGAAGGTTATAGAGATGGCAGAGATCAAACATCTGCAGCAGGAAGTCCAGGCTCTTCATGACCGAGAGTGGACTAGGGAAGCCGAGTTGGAGACACACCAGTCGAAAGTCACACGGCTCACAGGCCTTATTCAGCTTGTGCAGCAGAAGCTTCAGCAAATAGTGCAATCACTAGAGGTAGAACCATTGGAACATATCAGTTCCGACCGTGTAGAGAAGTTGGCCACATAGGCAAAGGAAGTCATAGTGGAAGTTGCTAAAGTGCAATAGATGGTGAAGGAATTCCAAGACAAGGTTGGTCCTCTTGCGCAATCTAAGCCTACGCCAGAAACATAAGTTTTGGGGAAAAACATGAAGTTTTTGCGACAAACCATTTTTGCGGAGAAACCCCTTTTTGCTTAGTGGCTCAGTACAAGCCACATGTGCGTGTTGGGTGCTTGTTGGGCCAGGAAAAGTGCACGAGGATAAATCAGACGCGTAAGCAAAAGAGGAAAAGTGCATGCACGATAAGGTAAAAACAAGTCAAGAAGAGAATGAAGGAACCAATGCAAGAAGGTAAAACATGCGTGCGACGGAGAAAAGGCAGGTTAAGGATGGAAATAAGTTGCATTGGGGAATTTGTGAGGAGGAAGGCAGATCCTAGTCGGCGGAAGAGGTAGATAGAAGAGTTAAAGCTGGATAGGCGGAAGTCAAGGGAGACTGCATAAGGGTGAATTAACAAAAGAAGGAAGGGTAGTTTTTGCGGCTAGTTATGACCAGTACAACCAAGGTGAAAGACGTTTCCGCAGCTAGTTAAAGTTGTGGTTAATGTCTTCTAGGACTTTCACAGCTAGGTATGGGCCAACATTTATGTAAAATAGATATTTTTATAAGTTGTTGAGTCTATAATAACTGAGTTGTACTCAATCGACCCTGTGTGGTCTCGCAGATGCTATAAGTAAGAGAAAACTGCTCTGTATAAGGGTTCAGTTAGTTATCGATTAAATTAAATTCAGTTAGATTCAGTACTCGACTTAGAGGAGAGTCTGGTAAAAGTAGAAGGTTGTTGAGCCGCAGATCTTGCACCTGTGTGTGCATACTGCTAGTAATAGAGTAATCTGCAGTTGAGTGTGCACATAGTAAAGTAGAAGAGTTGATCCATGCTATGTGTGGATCAATAGGAGTAGATAGAAGAATAAACCAGAGAGCATGAGAGCAAGAAGATTGAGTGAGAAAGACATATCTTAAGAACAGTCTGCAAGTTGTAGGCTGCAAGGTGCTATCCACATTTCTCATGCCAAATGAAGACCACCTTGGTGGTTTTTTCTGTTGATGAAATTGTCATTGATGCCAACACGGACTTGCAATGGCCCCACAAGATTTCATTGATGCCACCAAGTTCCACCTGTAATCCCTTGACCCCTTACAGAGTGGGTTTGCACCTTGCAGTGCCTTGGACCCCTTAGAACATGCGTTTGTGCCTTAGAGCACCTTGTACCCAATTGACAAGGTCCCTGTACCCACAAGGCTGGATCTTGAAGCCACCACTTTGCTGAAGATGTTGAAGACCTTGTTGATGACATTGAAGACCCTAGAGATGGTCCCGAAGCCTTGGCAGAGGATGGAGAAACCATAAATGGCTTGGAGAGGCATTAATGACCCATTTTGTGGTCATTCATGCTCTGATGGTGTCATGGTACCCCAAGAGAAGACCATGCTAAAAACCATGTTGGATCTTGACCCTTGGGGGTCTCCTAGTGTGGTTGAGATGGTTAAAGAAGACTATGAAGCCCCTTGCTTAATGAAGAAGCCCATGAAGATTTGAAACCCTTAATGAAGACCTTGATGCCCTTGCAAAGGTCATGGAGCCCACTACTTGCACTTACATGGTTAGTTGACATGAATATATGGCCAGGACACATACTGGCTTGATGATGAAGTTGACAAGGGTCCATGGTACCATTTGGTGACATGCTTGAAGCCCATGATGGCTCCTTGCACATGATATGCCATTGAAAGCCCTAGTGACTTGATGTAACCCTATGACAAAGTGGAGGACACACCCATGAATTTTTAATGATGTGGATCACTTTGAATGATGGTTTTAAAAAAAAGGTTAATAAAGTACATGCAACAAACCCTAAGGGTTGACCTTTGAATAATGTGACACAATTCAATTCAAATCAAAATACTAAATTTTCCCCACACCATCCCTTGAAGTCGGCTAAAAAAGGAAACAAAAATAAATAAATGAAAAATAAAAAAATTACATAAATGACAAGTCAGCTCAAAAATATTTTTTTTGGAAACTAGTATAAATACCAGCCAAAAGTTCATTTTGTAAGTAAAAAAATTTCAGATGAAAGAAGCGCAGCTCTGCAATTTTTTCGTGACTGTGGAATTTCAGGCTTTAGGCGCAGTGACTGAGGATTTTTGTGGGTACTTAGCAGCAGCAGAAAGACATACAAAATTTCTACAGAGAATTGTCCACTTTGTTTACTCTTGAAGATCTGAATTGCAGATTCCTTTTTCAGTTACTCTTGAAGATTAAAATTTCCACAGAGTTGTCACCCTTGTGTGAGGTCTTTGTTGGAAAGTTGACAGAATTTTCGTGGATATATCTACGAGCAGAAAGCTTTTGTGGCTGAGGAGTAGTCCGTTTTGTAGCAGCAAAGATCTAGAGCAGATCCGAATTTTTGACAACAGTAAGGTCCTAATTTTTTAGCAAAGATCTTCTCTTTGGTTGAAACAGCAGGAGGAACAGTCCTTTCTCTCTTTTTGGAGCAGCAATCTTTTTGTCTTGATCAAACCATTGAAGAGTAGTCAAACAAGCTATCCACATTCCAACCATTCAACAATGAAGATAGAGATTTAGGGCTTGTTGACTGAGGTATAATTGACTGAGAAAATTCGTGAAAAGGAGCAATCAAACTCTCGGTGGTAAAGGCAAAAAATAAAATTTGTGGACAAAAATTTTTCGATGAAGGAGCAGAGAAGTCTTTTTGTTTTGCTATGTTGGATTTGCTTCTGTAGGTGGCATAACATACTTAGCCCTAGCTTGATTAGTGTTGGGGCCTTCTTCTATAGTCTCGAAGTGTCACCAAACTCTATGATATAGTTGAAGCTCTAAGGATCTGTCTAGAACTCTTATACTAGCACATAAACCCTCGGTGATCATCACCAAAGTTGCAATAGTCACTATCCAAGCTTTGATTGAAGTTTGTATGGTGCAAGTTCAAAATTCAAGGGATCAAGTATGGAAGAATGCAATATGAGCAGTCAGTGAACACATACAGTAAGATGATGGTACCAATTGTTAGACACACTAGGCACACAGGGAGGGGGGTTGAATCTGTGTGTGCTGTCTTTATTACTTTTTCAATTTAACAATCAACAACTAATTCATCAATGCATTATTCTACCATTTGCATAATCATTTCATAATAATCTATCACTTCATCATTTCAAGATTATAAGCATCTGAATCATGAAGTCATAACAAGAACCATAGCACAAGAGAACACAACACCATATGATTTTGTAATCTTTTTGTATTTGTTTTTGGAACGACTACAACCGTGAGGTTAAATTAGCAATTACTGATACAATGAGCACCTACTCTTCATCCCAGGACCCTGCCTAGTTTTCTTAGACCCTGCTAAGAAGGGTTTGAGGTATCCTAACCTCAAAAGCAAGACAATCTTGCTTTTACAATTACAGCTCACTGTCTCAACATACTCATCACACACACATATCACTGTCAAGTGCGCTCACTGCCACATCATCTGCTCATCAATGCTATTCATCATCATCCAATCAACTATGCTCATCACTACTGCTGGTCATAAGGTCTGCTCATCCTCTTCTCTGCTCATCATTCTTCACTATTGCAGTACTGATCATCAAAGTTCCAAGATTACCAATCTTGTCTACCTTGTCACTGGTCATGTCTTGGCTCATCATACAGTTCATCATAGTCAGTCATAAAGGTCAATATATTTTATCACTGTTCATGTGCATCATCATGATGTTCATTTGTTCATTTCTGCTCATCATAAGCATCTTGTTCATTTTGTTCATCTTGTTCATCTGCTCATCATCACTACTGTTGGCCATTCTATGCTTGTCAACCTCTGTTGCTCAAGTGCATCAGAGACACTGCTGCTATCACTAATCATCACCGTCATATAGGACTATCTGAACATGCCATCAATCTGTTGGTCACTGTCAAGTTATCATACATCTGCTACAAAGATCCGCTCTCATGCATCATCTTTATCAATAGCTCATCGTCATCAATAGATAGGATTCAAAACAACATCATGATATCATCATCCACATATACATGTGTTGGGTTTATCTTTATTCAGACTTCAACTCTGTAAATTATAGCAAACTGTATAGCATGCACCATCAACATCATAGGGTTTGTATTATCATGGTCAAGCTTCAACTATTCAAACTATACTAGACTATCATCATAAGACATGCCTCATCATCTTCATTTGTACACCACTGTATGTACTCAAGAACTTATGTTACTGTTCACTATGTGTACTGCTTTATATCATCAATAATTCATTTATGCCACTGTATATGTCTCACATAAATGCTATCATCTAGTCCAAACAAAATCACTATGCTTGTCTGTTTACTATATTCACTGTATACTATTCAAACTTTAGTTCATGTATCAACTATTGTAAAGCAACTAAGGCATCAGCTAAGCCTAATCATCATCATACCTTTGTTAGTGTTTATATCATCATCACAGCATAAGTCTTGTAGCAGACAGGATTCATGATTGTATCAAGCATCTTTACAAGGTATCATCATCTTACTATATGTGTTCACTGACTGTTCATATTGCATTATTCCATACTTGATCCCTTGAATTTTGAACTTGCACCATACAAACTTCAATCAAAGCTTGGATAGTGACTGCTGCAACTTTGGTGATGATCACCGAGGGTTTATGTGCTGGTACAAGAATTCTGGACATATCCTTATAGCTGCAACTATATCATAGAGTTTGGTGACACTTCGAGACTATAGAATAAGGCCCCAACACTAATCAAGCTAGGGTTGAGTATGTTATGCCACCTATAGAAGCAAATCCAACATAGCAAAACAAAAAGACTTCTCTACTCCTTCACCAAAAAATTTATGTCCACGAATTTTATTTGCTACCTTTACCACCGAGAGTTTGACTGCTCCTTTTCACGAATTTTCTCAGTCAATTATACCTCAGTCAACAAGCCCTAAATCTCTCTCTTCATTGTTGAATGGTTTGGAATGTGGGTACCTTGTTTGACTACTCTTCAATGGTTTGATCAAGACAAAAAGAATGCTTCTCCAAAAAGAGAGAAAGCACTGTTCCTCCTGCTGTTTCAACCAAAGAGAAGATCTTTGCTGCAAAATTAGGACCTTACTGTTGTCAAAAATTCGGAACCGCTCCAGATCTTTGCTGCTACAAAACAGACTGTTCCTCAGTCACAAAAGCTTTCTGCTCGTAGATATATCCACGAAAATTCTGTCAACTTTCCAACAAAAGACCTCACACAAGGGTGACAACTCTGTGGAAATTTGGATCTTCAAGAGTAACTGAAAAAGGAATCTGCAGTTCAGATCTTCAAGAGTAAACAAAGTTGACAATTCTCTGTAGAAATTTTGTATGTCTTTTTTGTTGCTACTAAGTACCCACGAAAATATTCAATCACTGCTCCTAAAGCTCGAAATTCCACATTCATGGAAAAATTACGGAGTTGTGCTTCTTTCATCCAAAAAAATTTTACTTACAAAATGAACTTTCGATTGGTATTTATACTAGTTTCCAAAAAAAATATTTTTGAGCCGACTTGTCATTTATGTAATTTTTTTATTTTTCATTTATTTATTTTTGTTACCTTTCTGAGCCGACTTCAAGGGATGGTGTGGGGTGAATTTAGTATTTTAATTTGAATTGAATTGTGTCACATTCTTCAAAGGTCAACCCTTAGGGTTTGTTTTTTGTTCTTTTTTAACAGAACGGTTATGTTATATTGACGAACTCGGCGAAAAAGTGTTGAATAGGGAAAACCATTACAACAAGTGTCCATAATCCCAACTTCTAACAGTCAGAAAGCCGATAGCATAACTAAGGAGGAATATCAACACTAACTACCGAATTAATAACTAGTTCATGAAGGCCAACAACCATAGATTTGTTGGCTGCCACATCTGCCAATACATTGAGATTCCAGAGAATATGGAAAATATTAATATTCCTGAACGATTTAACCATGGTTCTTATTCTCTTAATCATTCTTGCTATATGATCATTCTTACTCTTGTTACCCTCATCCAGGGCTTGAATTATTAACCTGGGATCACCAAATACTATAACTTCACCCACTCCCTTTTCCTTTAGCTGAATGAGGCCTTGCCGGAGTCCATAAGCCTCGGCCATATTATTGGATTCATATCCAATGTTCCAAGAGTATTCAACCGCAATTTTCCCTCCAGGATCAAATATAACTCCTCCCCCTCCTGCTCTTCCCGAATTCCCTTTGGAAGCCCCATCGAAGAAAAGTTTAAAAATCTTCCTTTCTCTTAGCCAGTTCTCAAACTACAACTTGTCCAACTTGATCTCCCAGTCCTTCAGCTTAATATCAGCCATAGTATTTACAGCCTTGATGTTAAGACTTTGAAGCAACTTCTTTCTTTATTGGTCAGATTATCTTTATTGTCAGGTATCGTAGAGATGCTAACTACCTCCTTGAACAAAGCATTGATTTTTATAGCAATCTTCCAAGCTGGCTGGTTTATATCCTGAAATATTCTGTGATTTCTTTCGTTCCAGAGACACCAGCAGATAATTTTGGGAAGCTTCATCCAATAGGCCTTCAAACCTTTTTTGTTAGTGAACTCTCCCTGATATAGTTTGTCCCAGCTAAGAAAACAATCCTGAATTCTATCCGGTAATTGAATTTTGTCTCCCCAACAATTTAACACTTCGATCCAGATTGAGGTGGCATATGGGCATTTTAAAAATAAATGATTGATATTCTCTGCGGCATCAACACAAAGAGGGAAGCGATATGGCCCAACAAACCCCTTCTTCACCAAATTCTCCCCCATTAGAATTCTCTCATGCAGCAACGTCCAGGTGAATAGATCGATCTTCGGCAATGTGCTAGCACTCCACAGACGGTTCCATAATTTAGGATTGACCGACACATTGAACTTGGCAGCAAATCGCCTGTAGCCTTCGGACATAGAGTAATTACCGGATCCCCAACCACGGTTGTCTTTCTTGAGCTTGGATAAAGGAGCAATCCCTGCCAGATGGGTTAATAGCTGAATTTTATCATCCTCTAACTCGACAGGGCACTCTGGGAGAACCCATCCAGCCCAGCATTTGGATACGTCATTCTTCCACTTAGAGATATCCCATGCAGTGTGAAGACCCAGCGATTCCATCCAGCGTTGGAGACGTGGAAGTTGTGGAGGCTCCTTGTTGAAGATCACATCATGCCATAATCTGACGAGTTTCCCATTTCTCGGGACCTAGTGCAACTCCTTTCTAAAGTGAGGCAGTGCTTTGATACATAATTTGTAAATCAGTGAGCCATTCCTTGTAGCTCGATCCCCGTCGAGCAATCTAAGTCGCTGCCCAGGAAAGTATTTACCTCTCAATACACGGCTGCACCAGGTCTGGCTGGAGTCTAGCATGCCCTGGAGCAGCTTGGATCCCATGGCTAAGTTTTGGATTCTTAAGTCTCTGATGTGGAGGCCACCTTCAGCTCTTGGGAGTTTGACAGTTTCCCAGTTTACCAGGGCAATTATTTTACCTCCATTATCCCCCCTTTGAGTAATAATTTTAACCGGAGCAAGGAGTAGTGAACATTGATAAATCAGAAAGCTATTCAAGATTGCTTTAATGAGAATTACCTTCCCTGCTAGATTTAGCCAGGCAGTCCCCCAACCAATGATTTTCCTTTTAATTTTGTCCACTATAGGGGTCCAGGCAGAACTCTTGGACTTGGTTTTGAAAAGAGGGACCCCTAGGTAGGTGAATGACTCCCAGGAGACAGCTCCATCCATATTGAGAACCCAGGAGATATCTAGCATGTCCCTAGGGTTTATATTCCAGCCATAGATCTGACTCTTCCTTAAATTGATTTTGCTATCTGAGGCTAGGCAATAGCGATTGATTTCACTCTTGAACCGACAGGCAATTATATGACTGGCTCCTCCTAGCAAGAGAGTATCATATGCGAATTGTGCATGATTGATGTCTTTGGAGCCTCTAGCCATCCTAATACCGGGGAGTTCCTAATCATGCCTGGCAGCTTCCAACTGGAAACTTAGAACATAAGCCTGAATGGCATAAAGCAGGGGGGAGAGCGGGCATCCTTACCTCAGTCCTCTCGTGGCTTGGAAGAAGGGGCCAGCTCTTCCATTGACTAATGGGGCTATCCAAGGGGTGCTAATATAGGCCTTGACCCAGCTAATAAAGTCTAATGCGAATCCAAATCTCCTCATTACCTGAAAAAGGAAGGAATGGCTGACTCTGTCAAAGGCATTTGCTAAGTCGAGCTTCACCACCATTCCTTTGTCTCTGTTCTTCAAGCTAGAGTGAATAGCCTCTTGGACTAGGATGACATTGTCCCCGGTCTTTCTTCCTTTGACAAAGCCACCTTGGTTCTCCAGGACTAAGTAGGGTAGGATATTTTTTAGTCTTCCAGCCATGATCTTAGTGATTATTTGATAGCCAATGTTGCACAAGGAAATTGGCCTGAACCTGTCAAATGACTTTGCCTTCCTCTCTTTAGGGATGAGGACTAGGAATGCTGAATTAGTACTACCTCCTATTTTAGTACTTCTCTGAGACTTGGAGATCATTTTGAATAAATCCTTGTTAACAATCTCCTAGCATATCTTAATGAAGGTGGCGTTGAATCCGTTAGGCCCCGGGGCACTGTCCTCCTCCATACCATTGACGGCTTTCTTAATTTTATCCATAGTGACATTCTTGGTCAGGTTTTCATTGTCTTTATTCTTCATAGCTCTAGGGACGAGGATCAATATCTCAGCATCTTCAAGAGTTGGTTGGGCTGTGAACAGGTCGTGGAAGTGCTTGGACGCTTCTGTTTTAATATCTTCATAATTGGTGATCAGCCTGTCAGTGGTCTGGATTTCAGTCATATGGTTGTAATTCTTTCTCACCTCAGCTAATTTATGGAAGTAGCTGGTATTTCTGTCACCGGCCCTCAGCCATTTTCTCCTTGATTTTATCTTCCACCAGTCCGACTCCTGCCTGCATGCATCGTGAAGGTCTGCTTGCAATTTGATCTCTAATTGGATGTCTTTAACGTCCACGTTTCCAACCTCCATTTTGGACTGATGGATCTCCAGCATAGAGGCTACGTGGGATTTGGCTAGGCCGGGAGGGGGAGTCGTTTTGGCCCAAGACTTTAGAGTCTTTTTTAATCTTCTTAATTTCTCCTCCCAGATATAGAAGGGAGACCCACTGACCGGAAGGGACCAAGTCTCTGTAACAATTTTAAGGAATTCAGATTTTTTCACCCATAGAGGGTTGAATCTGAACGGTATTGGGCCCAAGTTCTTGTCATTCTCCAGCTCGAGAAGAATAGGTTTGTGGTTCGATCCTCCAAATGGAAGGATCTTAGAGGACAACTTCAGACCTAGCAGGAGGAAAGTGTCCTGGACAAGGAAACAGTCGAGTCTGGCAGCAATGTGCCTGGGCCCGGTCCTTTTGTTGTTCCAAGTATATTTTCCTGATGAAGGCTTCACATCCATGAGATTCCAATCCACAATGATGTCATCCACCATTTCTCTAATAGGATCTCTGACTAAGGAGCCTCCTCTTTTTTCGTCTTGGCTGAGGATGACATTTAAGTCCCCATCTAAGACAACATTTCCCTGCAGGTTGCTCCTTTCTTCACGAAGGAGGGTCCAACAGATTTTTTTTTCTGCATATGCGTTAGGAGCGTAAATATTGTAAATTCTTACCTAGATGTTTGATTCTTTATGCCTCAATTGGGTGAGAATCCAGGAAGTGTTATACTTGATGTCAATGGCCTCATACTTCGTGTCGTCCCACAAGGTGCCTATGCCGCCGGATGCTCCCCTTGAGCTAATGGCAACTTTGCCTCTTTTCTTCCAGAATTTTGTACTAGTTTGGAGAAATACGTCTTCCTCCATTTTGGTCTCCTGGATCAGGAAGATGTCCAAATGGTGCAAGGATATTAGATCTATCATTGCTTCTTCCTTGGATTTGCTACCGAGACCTCTACAGTTCTAGGAGAGGACCTTCATTACTTACTTTTGGAGATCGAAGGCATCCTTTTTTGGGCATGCCCCTGTTGATGAGTATTCCTTGTATTTTTTAGCAGCTTTTCCAGGGTTAGTTGGGACCCTTGCAATTTATCCTTGTAGGTGTCTTGTTCCGTTTCCTCTTTCTTAGATTTCCTGCCTTTGGTTTTAGTCAGTCTGGGGGTGGAAATTTCAATTTCCCCTTCCTCCTCTTCTTCTTCTGATTCTAGTTCTTCCTACGATTGATATATGCTTTCTCCTTCTTTTATCATTAGAGTGCCTTCATCTTGATCTTTCCCTTTATGGTATGAATTGGCTTCTTCGAACTCCTTACTGTCCCCGTTACTTGATTTCTCTTCTACTTCATTAGATTCTTCCCTTGCTTCGTTAGTTGCAGTGGGGTTGGGTAGATCTTGAGTTCGTTCAATGGAGGCTCCACTGGTTTCATTGTTTCCCACACCTTTCTTTGGCACCTCGTCAGTGGGGTTTCTAGATTTGGTCCTATTTACCCTATGCCATCCCTCCGTCTTATTTTGTAGGATCTCTGGTTTCTTAGGGCAGTTACGGATGAAATGCCCGTATTCATGATAGCCTCTGCATTTGAAGGGACGTTGTTCGTAGTCCAACTTTTGGAAATGGACCCAGTTCCCAACTATTAATTTGATAGCTTATGGCAGTCCAGCTTCAAGGTCAACCTCAACACATATTCGGGCACAAATGTATTGGTCCTTGGGGCTGGCCATGTCGATGTATTTCCCTAGGACATTCCCAATAGCTTGAAGAGATTTGGGATTCCAGCAGTGTATTGGGAGGTTGTGGAGTCTGACCCAGACTGGAACAGCTTTGGGGATGTCCGCCTCGAGGTCAAAGTCCGGAGTCCACCCATTGAGGTAGAGTCCTTGCGGGCCCACGAAATATGGCCCATTCCTAAAGATTAACTCTTTGTCTTCCTTGGATTCAAAATCGAAGAGGAAGTAACCCCTCTCGACGGAGTAAGAGGCCACATTTTTAGAGATCAGGGGCCTCCAGTTTCTTTGGATCCAGCTGTCGGTGGTTTTTGGAGAGGGCCAGAGCCCCGTGAATTGACCGATCAGGGCCCTGTCAACAAGGGAGAGGGCGACCCGGATTGTTTCTTCCGGAGGGAGGGCCACTTCTGGCACATCTTCAATTATTTTGACGAATTTTGGGGGTTCACCTTTGCCAGATCTATGACTCTGAGAGGTAATTAGCCGGTTGAAAGCCTTCGAGCACTCAGGGAGCGGATCCTTGCCCACCCCTGACTCCATCAGTGCCATCAGAGGTCAATGCATGTTCAGCTCGCCCAGCCTTCACGTGCCTAGGGTCCCTACAGCAAGCAAACGCCTCGGCCAGATCGCTCATGTTCCTCAGATCTCCTCAAAGCTCGCCTGCATCCAAGCTCGTGCGCTCTCTGATCTCCAACCCTTAGGGTTTGTTGCATGTACTTTATTAACCTTTTTTTTAAAACCATCGTTCAAAGTGATCCACATCATTAAAAATTCATGGGTGTCTCCTCCACTTTGTCATAGGGTTACATCAAGTCACTAGGGCTTTCAATGGCATACCATGTGCAAGGAGCCATCATGGGCTTCAAGCATGTCACCAAATGGTAACATGGACCCTTTTCAACTTCATCATCAAGCCAGTATGTGTCTTGGACATATCTTCATGTCAACTAACCATGTAAGTGCAAGTAGTGGGCTCCATGACCTTTGCAAGGGCATCAAGGTCTTCATCAAGGGTTTCAAGTCTTCATGGGCTTCTTCATTAAGCAAGGGGCTTCATAGTCTTCTTTAACCACCTCAACCACACTAGGAGACCCCCAAGGGTCAAGATCCAACATGGTTTTCAGCATGGTCTTCTCCTGGGGTACCATGACACCATCAGAGCATGAATGACCACAAAATGGGTCATTAATGCCTCTCCAAGCCATTTAGGGCTTCTCCATCGTCTACCAAGGCTTCAGTACCATCTCTAGGGTCTTCAACATCATCAACAAGGTCTTCAACATCTTTAGCAAAGTGGTGGCTTAAAGATCTAGCCTTGTGGGTACAGGGACCTTGTCAACTGGATACAAGGTGCTTCAAGGCACAAACCCACGTTGTAAGGGGTCCAAGGCACTGCAAGGTGCAAACCCACTCTGTAAGGGGTCAAGGCACTGCAGGTGGGACTTGGTGGCAGCAATGACATCTTGTGGGGCCATTGCAAGTCCATGTTGGGATCAATGACAATTTCATCAACAATATCCCCCTTTGTCATTGATGACAACAACTTATGCTCTCCTTGTGAGCATGCTCCCCTTTTTTCTTCATCTCTCCCTTTGTCTTCATCTCTCCCCCTTTGGCATCAATGGCAAAGTGTGTCCACATACATGTGTTTGAAATCTCTAATCACTGCTCACTGCACCCCTGTCAATATGCACAATCCTAGGACATGTCTGTATACCTGGAGTAACCATCCTTTCTGCTTCGAGTTCATCCTCCAGCCTTATGAACTCAAGGTGTGCTAAGGTCTTTGAGAGACCTTACACTTGGCTTGCCATATGGCAGCCATCCTCCCTACTTTGATACCAATTGGACTTGCAATGGCCCCACAAGATGTCATTGATGCCACCAAGTCCCACCTGCAGTGCCTTGACCCCTTACAGAGTGGGTTTGCACCTTGCAGTGCCTTGGACCCCTTATTTCCAGATGGGTTTCCACGTTATTTCTTGTGTTGAATGATTGATTGATGTTGGATGTTTATGTGAATGTCAAGTATTTGCTTATCGTCTATTGATGAATGACTATTAAAGCTTTGCTGAAATGTTGTGTATAAGTTTATGGTTAATTTCATAAGTTAAAGCATAAATCACACACTGTCTATCAACGCAAGGAATCAGCTGCGTCGCACAAGTTGTTCTGGTTGTTGAGGTTAAGGATATGGTTGTGTTGCGTGCGTGCTGACATACAGTTGTGCCTAGTCGCATAGTAATAGACTCCATCGTCCTGTTGCCTTTGTCGAGCGCCTTGACCGCGCGCCAAGGGACTATAATCCCTCACCAACTGTGGAAACATGGTTCTGGCAGTTACCCATTAATATATCTTGGGTGAGACTGCGCCTGCTTCATGGGTGTTGCTGACTGAGCTTGCTCTATCGAGTCGATGTCTTGGGGTGTCATGTTGGTATTATGTTGAGTGATTGAACAACGAGTCTAGACAAGAAGTAGATAGAGGCCAACAACCACAACTTCTTTGATCCTCTTATGCATTAAAAGCCATCTAGAGGATTCAGGCATGGCAAGGACACCTAATACAAGTAAAAATGATGGAACAACTCCTAAAAGCTAAGCATAAATATCTAGCTTAGATGGACAGGTAGCCCTGATAGAAAAATAATCAAAGATATTACCCAAAAGGATTTATGCATTGATAAAGAATTCAAGAAATGGATTTATAGTATTTCAAAGTTTTAATCTCTGACAAGGAAACTAAAAATGTGGAAAGAAAAGCCAAAAGACGAGACAAGACAAGGAAAACCCTTGAAGTATAGTGATGCATGAGCACAATCCTACAAATGCCTAGCACTTTACTTCCTTGAGACCATGACCTTAATTCTTCTCTGTCTTCCAACATTGTGGCGATTCTCTGCATAAATCGATCCGCATTCTCGTCGAATTAACAATCTTTGCATTTTAGGATCGTACCGTTTATGGGCTGCAGAGGCCTCCGTTGTGCAATGAAAATTTAGTGATAAAATTTGGCATTAAATTCATGATACTATAAAACCTGAATATGTATATATATTGTTTAGGGGGAACAACGTATAGGGGCCTACCCAAAGGGGCCTCGCCCATTCGCTCTAATTACGGAGCTAACTCGATGGGGACATCAAGTGAGACCCAATTACGTAGCTAACCCGATG